>LDKF01001145.1:6057-18299 GCA_001026735.1 Rotylenchulus reniformis
GAGGGAGTGCTCACAGGGGCCAGTCCCATGGGCCCGTGGGAGTGTTTCCGGATCTGCAACACTTCGCTCTGCAGTTGGCGCACCGTCGCGTTCAGTTCTGCCTCTCTTTGCGAAGACTAAAGGAAGGGGGATCAGAGACAATGACTAAATTTGTCATAATAATAAATGAATTTGCAGAACAACCTAGTCAATGGATTGACCAGGATTATCTTTATAAATATTAAAGTCGAGAGTCAAATTTTTTTTATGAAATACGAAATCGATGTCTCAAACTAAAAGTCGAAGGATCGATTGCACATTCCTGAACTATTTGACTCATTTTTCAAGATATTGATTTATCGAATGCATATTGGTTCACTGTCAGATATCGAACAAATTTGGGGAACTTTTAAGAATAAACCAAGATTCTAGCTTTTTGTGGAATTATTCTTCGGAATGTTGATGCAGATGAATTTCCCCAAGTTGATGCAGGATTTTATGTAATAATGCTATTTTCTAATATGTGGATTTCTTAACATTTTTTAAAGATTTACCGCAGCAATGGTGGCATTCATGGCCTTGTACTCCTGCTCGTGTCTCTGGATGGTCTGGCGCAGTTCGGCATCGATCAATCCTTTTTCCCGTTGGAGACTAATAAAATGCTCTTCCAATGCTGAATGCGCCTCTCGCTCCTGCTCCAATTTGTGTCTCAATTCGATAACATCCTTCCTAAAATTCCAAAACAAAATAAAGACGAAAGACATGAACGATGGGAATTTTTTTAGGGGGAAGATTGATTCAACCGAAATGAAAATGTTACAAAATCTATCTTCTAAAAATGCTATCCCATTTAAAATTACATGGAAATACTTTAATTGGATCAGATCAATCAACATAGAAAAACGGTAATCTGATAAAGGAAGGACACGTGATCATTCATTTGGTAAATCCATAGAAATGGCGATCAAAATCAAGTTTTTGTTTTCTGTTTAAATACTATTCCAACGCCAAAAATGACCCACTCGAGTGCGGGAATATGTTTCAGCAGCTGTTCTGCCTTGGCCATTTCCTCCCTGCGTGCCTCCAATTCCAGCTTGAATATCTCCGACTGGTGCCTCGAATTCTCGAGCAGTTCATTTAGGTCATTTACCCTGGTCTCGACCACTCTTTTCTCGTATTTCAGCTGTTCCAACTTTAATTTTAAAAAAAGACCAATTGGTAATTAATTAAAACTATAAACCTCGGGAGAAATGGAATTTTTCCTAATAGGCACATGGTGATGGTCATTGAGCTGTTCCTTCAATTTGGATATGTTGAATTCCAGCACCCTTTTATCTTCTTTCAATTGCTCTGCCTATGAAATTTAAACAATAATTTAAGAAATTTAATGCCTACGACACAAATTCTGGGCCCAATTTTCTGATAATCTTAACTAGAATCAGGGGCGTAACCAGGGTGCGGGGGCATCCCCCCTCCCCCGAAATGCCAAGACCAAAAAATGAAGAAGGTTACTCCTATTAAAATTTTTTGGGGAAATTGTTTGATTTGAAGAAAAATGATCGATTCTCCCTCCCCAAAAATTTTTTTTCTAGTTACGCCACTGACTAGAATTATTCAATAGTACACCTCCTGTTTGGTGGGAATAAGGCTATCCAACTGCTCTTTGAGCTTATTAACTCGGATCTCCAAAAGCTTTTTGTCGGCTTTCAATGGCTCAACCTGAAAAGCGGATTATAATCATCTCCTTGGATTTCCAAGTTGGTACTTCGTGCTTGGACATTCTCTCCAATTGGTCTTTGAACTCATTTGCGCGCATTTCCAATTGTTCTTTGGCTCGTTTCAAAATTTCAATCTAAAAATTGCGGATTATGTCGAATTTTCCTTGCCAATTCACCTCCTCTCTCGATGATTCGGTCACTTTAGATAATTGGCTCTGCAATTCTTCAGATCGTAACTCCAACTCCTTTTTATCGGCCTCCAATTTCTCAACCTAATTTTTAAATTTTCAAAATAAAGATTAATGAATTAATTACTTCAAGTGAATTTTGTTTTCCACAATTCGATTCGATAAATCCATTGACCAATGGCGGATTCTCTGATGCTTTTTTTCGAATTGTTTCTATTGGACTAAAGAAAAAAAATAATTTATTTATATTAACAATAAGGAACCAAACCGACCCAAGTTCGTTGGAATAAGTGAATCCGATGAATGGAAGTTGATTGCCAGTAAATGCCAATGCGTCAGGAATTTGGATGTTGGGATTCGCAGGGTCCACTTGTTCCACATCATCAAAGTGAGTGGTATCATCGTCAGTCCTCAGTTCAGGTACAAATGGAGGAGTGGCTAAAGTGGCAAATATGGAAAAAGGGATGCTTTAAAAGTCTATTCGATTATAAAATAGGATAAATTTAACTAAATTCACTACTTTAATATATGGCAACCAACCATGTTGGATGGTGTCCAGCGTCCAATCCGGATTGGCGAAGAAGGGATGTGCCTTGACCGTGGCCACACCGTTGCGACCCAATCGGTCCTTGGGTTCGGACAGAAATTTGCGGATGATGTCCTTCGCGTTGTCGGAAATTTTGACATTGGCGGGGAACTGCAGCTGTCTGTCGTGGTCCATGATGCGCGAGTATGTGTTGACCAGCGAGTCCGAATAAAAGGGCACCTCCCCGATGAGCATTTCATAGAGGAAAATGCCCACGGACCACCAGTCCACTTCTCGACCGTACACCCCCTTGCCCCCCTGTGAACGCAACACTTCCGGGCTGATGTAGTCGGGAGTGCCGACAGCGCTGGAACAATGCACAAGGCCATCCTGAATGGGGAAAAGAGATGGGTTCTTAAAGAAAGAACAGGGTAAAAGTTTATTTCAAAAAAAAGTTGAATAAAATTATTTTTAAAAAATGAAATAGCTAGATATTGTATTTACAGACCGAATTCATTTTCACGCAGGTACCAAAATCTGCCAACTTGATGTGGCCATTCGCGGCAATCAGCATATTGTCTAAGTGTTTCAGTTTTGAGAAATGACAGTTGTCAGTCTATCGTACCAGGCTTGACATCCCGGTGGATGTAGCCAAGCGAATGGATGGCGTCAAGTGCCAGCACTAGCTCAGCCGTGTAAAACTGGGCCCAAGGTTCCGGAATATCGTAATTTGCCATCAGATTGACCAGATCGCCGCCGGGCATGAACTCCATGACCATGTACTACAAAACACAAAAATAAATGATGAATTTATAGCAAAAGAAACCAAATATCGGGGATCTTGGAAGGCGTAATGGAGCTTGACAATCTGAAAAAAGATGAAAAAAGTAATAATTTTCATTCATGTAATTTAATTACCCAATCTGAATTCGCGTGGGCCATGATGTCTCGTTCCTCCCAGAAAAAGGCTGAATCCGAACGCCTGAGCTGAAAATCGAAACAAAATCAATTAGAATGGTTAGAATGGACAGCACCATTCTGTCCTTATCTAGCAGTTTCATCGCGTAAACTTTGTTCGATTTGAGATTTCGGACCAATTGCACTTCGCCGAAGGCGCCACGACCAATGATCTTGATCAGCTTGAATTCGGCCCGTTTCATCCGATGTTCACGCAATAGTTTGATCAGATTCTCATCTGAAACGAATTAATTAACAGAGAAAATACAAAATGCAAGAGCGCAATACTTCGGGCGACAAATGTCTCAATGTTCCGAATTCGCTTTAGTACCGGAAAATTACAGTCGTCGAAGAAGGCCACAATGGCATCCTGCAAAGTTAAATTCTCAAAGAAATCAAATTTTTTTTTATTTTTTAGAAAATAAAAAAAGTGAATTTTAACCAACCAATAGGCCATCCAAGTTGAGCACGAAGCGCGGATCCAGCAAATGATCGATAAGCTGGTCCATTGATTTGTCTGCATTCATCATTTTTGTTATGCTGCGAAAAATCGTATTGAAAAAATAATTAAAATTAAAAAAGGTCTCAAATTAAGGTCAAAGTTCCGCATTAATTAAGGGCATGGTGAGCGAAAACTTTGTTTTTGGATTAGAATGGATTAAAAATTCAAAGATAGAACAAAACGGAAGAGGAAATGATCAGAGTTACAGAAGCAGTGGATGACTGTGATGATGAGGATGGATGCTAAATAAATGTGTGAACGGATCAAATCAATAGGGACGGAGCGAACGGAGGAGGAAGGGAGNNGGGAAGGGAAGGAAGGAACAGAGAAGGGATGGATGAATAATACGGTGTAATAATGCCAAAAAGCATAAGAGAGGCCCATTTGTCAAAAACCCCAAGCTTAAAAAACAGGGAAAATGGATTAGAGGAATGCATAAAAGCGAGGGAATCATTTATTCGCTAAATTAAGCATAAGTAAATAAAAAAAACAAAATGCTGGTATCTGAACCGATTATATTTGTTTAGTCAACATTTTAAAAGATTCGCGATTTATTCAAAATATAAAAGTGAAATTGGCACAAGAAATTAAAGATCATTATCATCAAAAAGTTGAAAAAACAATCAGTCAAAAGAAGCTGGAGGGTGATTTAGTCATTTTCGGCGTGGTTAATGGCTCCAATTTTTGATCCAAACTAGCAATTTCCTTCTGAAAAATAGAATTTATCTTTCAAAGTAAAACAAATAAGAAAGTTACCGCAATAATTTCCAATACTTTCGGAAACCACTTTGGACCGATATCGGCTGAAATCCTAAAGAGATATCCCTCCGCCCCAGAGGAAGGATTCAAGGGTTCTAGCCAGCAAAGCTCCTTCGGTACCAGTTCGCAGAGCAACTTGAGATGGTCCAGTAGTAATACTTAAATGTCTCAAATCAATTTGAAAACTCATCCAAATCACGGACATGCGTTAATTTCGCGTCCCAACTTTTGCAGCAATTCCCGATTGCCCAGCCCAATGGTTGTGGATTGGTTCATATTCAAATGTGCTCTGATCACTTCCAGGATGCCATCATCCTTCATCCGATAAAGCATCCCTCGGCGTTTTTGGAGTTCGCTGACATTGACATTTCGAATGGCAGCTTTCGCGGCAAATTTGGCTTTCAACTGATTTTGAACATTACACCTATTGCATCCATCCATTCTTACTCGTTGTTCAAATGGCGTTTTGGGTGTCTGTGGTTCTGCCTTCACAAGTATATTTTTTGGTGTTTGTGGCTCCGACTTCACAACAGGTTCCGATGACCTCTCTGGCGTTTTCTCTCTAACCTTGGAGGGCGTTTTGCTTAGACACTAAATCCTCCAAATTTTTAGATTTTAATACCCAAATCTTTAGATTTTACCTGTAGAAAAGTTCGGATATCACTGTCCCGCAGTTCGGATCCAACTGGCTTTTGCGGAAGTGAACTGGGGATATCGGAAGTGATTTTGTTGATGACTTTCTTAAATTCCNTGACAATTTTGTCGGACTAATTTCGTCCAGGGTTTTATTGGTGAAAAAAGGCGCGATGTCTGAAGGATTTATTGTAATGGTGAAAAATAGAAAAAAACACCTTTATTTCCCTGAACATTCTGTTTGATTACCAAATCCCACTGTTCAGTGACACCGATCCTCTTGTTGCGAGGCTTCTCCCACTTTATCATGTATGCGTCCGGATAAAGTGAATTGATCTGGGCCAGATGATTCATCGTGAACTTCCTGTACAAGCAATTTTAAAGCAAACCCATGCCTGCCCACTGCCCATGGCTGTGCCAGGAGGTGGGGAGTTAAACGAAAATTACTTCTTAAAGCGCAAAAATAGCAAAGATTTCGGTAATACTTCAGTTTGTACCCCCTATTTTTTGGGAAAAAATCGATGTCTTCTAAAACGCCTCAAAATCACACCCTAGGGTCAGTTTTTGACGCTGAACCCGATTCTGGCGTCTATTTTGACGTCCTGCGTCATCTGATGTCACTTTTTGACGTCGGAAATTTTTGACGTCAAAAAATTTTTTTTTCAAAATTAAATTTTTGTTGGAAAATTTGTTTGGTCGTCAGATGGCTACCTTTAAAGAGAAAATGCAAAATGTATTTAACCGGCTCATAGTACTGGTAGCTAGACGGTTCAATAGGTGAGTGCTGAAAATTATTAATTTTTAACTAGAAATTTTATTGTTGGGCTCGCCTTCGGCGAGCCCAACATTAAAATTATTAGTTAAAAATAAATAATCTTTCAGCCCGCACCTATTGAACCGTATGGTTGCCTAAGCACCCCACGCATTATGAAGGATAGCCGGGTCATATAATCTAAAAATGAAATTTTGGATAAAAAATTTTGACGTCAAAAATTACCGACGTCAGAAAGTTGCGTCAGATGACGTCGGACGTCAAAACAGACGTCAGATTCGGAATCAGCGTTAAAAACTGGCCCTAGGATGTCATTATTTTGAAAAAAAATTTTGACGTCAAATTTTTTCGACGTCAAAAAGTCGCGTCAGTTGACGCAGGACGTCAAAATAGACGTCAGAATCGGGTTCAGCGTCAAAAACTGACCCTAGGGTGTGATTTTGAGGCGTTTTAGTTTACATCGATTTTTTTCCCAAAAATAGGGGGTACAAACTGAAGTATTCCCAAGATTTCCTAAGAAAATGGTCAAAGAAAAAAGAGAAATTCTTCGAAATTTGTTTTTCTGTTCGTCGGCGACCCCTTAAAGGTTCAGCCCCACTCGTCGGAAAATCCTGGCGAGGCGACGGCCCTGATGCCATCGATCAGTACACATCTTACCTTCCTGAATTCTTCTCCACGTTTGCTGCCAGCTGTGCAAAAGTAGTCCGTTGATCACGTCCAAAAGTAATTTGTAACACCTAAAAGTGTCATTTCCCATTTTCCATGCATATTACTAGTATATTATAGTCATATGCGAATTTCTTTCAAAACCTTCTCCATCTCATTGAACAGACGATTCAATCGGTCGTATTTATCGGGTAATGTTGAAAAGCCAAAATCACGATGGAGCACATCGGGAATTCCTTAAATCGTGGAAATTTTTTCGCGTATGTTGTTTATAAAAACCTTTTGTTGGTGAATATTTTGCATGTAATCTTCGCTGGTAATAGTCACCATAAGGTGGGGTCATTTTGAATAGAGATCGGCAAAATTTTAAAACCTGGGTCTGGGTTTCAAAAACATCTGGGTCTGGTTTTTTCTGGGCAAAAAACCCAGAAAAAACCCAGACCTAGAAAAACCCAGGTCAAAATGGGCCTGGGCCCAGTCTGGGTTCTGGGTTTTTTCATAACGTGTGATTTTGAAAATTCAATTCATAAAAATTGAAAAAATAGTGTACAATATCAAGGTAAAATAAATGAATTAATATCATATATTACAAAGTTGGAGTAAAAAAAAAATCAATTTTACCAAGAAATTTTGTATTTTTTCAGAAAAAAAAATCTTTAAAATCGGCAATTTTGAAAAACCCAGACCCAGAAAAACCCAGGTCTGAACGCCTGGGTCTGGGTTTTTTGGGTTTAGAAAAACCTGGGTCTGGTTTTTTTCTGGGCAAAAAACCCAGAAAAACCCAGGCTGGGCCCAGACCCAGGCCGATCTCTAATTTTGAATCGAAAAAATGCAAATCACAAACTTTATTTGAATAATTCAAGTTAAAATTTAAAAATAAACGAACACGAACAGAAGAAGAAAAAGCATAGAAAACAAACATAATCAAAAACACATCCAAATTCTTAAACAACGCGCGATTGGCATAATGTTCTTTTATAGATTACCAAAATTACAAATTGATGAGATGGATAATCATTAATAGATTACCGTAGTTTGACCAATGAACCAACTAAAACTCTGCTGAACAAACACTGAAGTAATGATAATGAGGGGCCAACTCTCGTTAATGAGTTTCATATTCTTTTTTAGGACAGAAATTTTTAGTTTCTGATCATCAATATTCAATCAATTTGATCAATGATCTCCTCCTTCCGATGATCACCCCGATCAGCTTTCTGTCCAATTTTCTCCTTTTGGCCATTCCCACTTCGGCCTCTTCTTTCGTTGATTTCTCGCCGCGATTGTGTGACAATGGCGGCCTTTTCTTGGGAACATTTTGCCTGGCCGACTACAATTGCAACGGGGAGAAAAGCGGCCAAAAACAAGGACAACAGGTAGGAGATCCCCACAAGAAGAACTTAATCCAATGAAGGACGATTGATTTGGGGAGATCCATGACCCATCAATAAGTAAAAAGCAATCCATGACAGATGATCCGTTTGGAAAGAGAGAATCGAATCCACTTAAACTGTTCCTTTACCCCCATCCATCCAATAATCCAAGCCGAAGGAGTGCATCCGGGGGCGTTGCTGTGCTCGGACCAAAATCCCGAAGTGGCGTGTGAATGTGCGCAGAGAGTACCGGGACCGGGACTGTGCCCGGGGCTCCTTCAGTGTCGGCATCCGTTGTCGCCACACCCAAGAGTGTCTTCGGAGGGCGGGCAAAGCTGCGCAGTCCTTGGCCTTTCCACTTTTGGAATGCGCGGGGGGAGGAAGCTGTTGCACGAGCAGTCGGTACCGGAAGCCCCTGGGGCGGGGAGAGCAATGTCTAAACGGGGGAAGAGCGGAGGGGAGGGGATGTGAGCGGGCGGAAGAATGCGCGGATGGGGGGGGAGGAGGAGGAGGGGGAAGCGGAGGAGAAGAGAGGTGGAATGTGTGGACGGGGAATGTTGTGGGAGGACGAATATCCGAGAGGAGGAGGATGGAAGGGATGAGGATGAATCAGCTGAGGAGGAAAAGGATGGAGAAGAGGAAGAGTTGAGGGCGGATGATGATGAGGAGGAGGAGGAAGAGGAGTTTGACTCACGTGATGGACTCGCGGAAGGGCGGCGAGAATGTGGCCGGCATGGGTTGGACTACCGGAAAGTCCGTCGATGCCTTCTCACAAGGGAACATTTTCTACTGTAAGTCGGAATTTGCTTATTCGGTTCCTGCCATTTTTTAAAGCATACATGACAACCGCGGTAAATTTTAATAGTAAATGCCCTTAGAGCTAGGAAGCAAAGTTATTGAATTTCTAATTACAAATATTAAATGTTCGGTCGTTCATCCACACGGATCATCCACCAATAGGGTTGGCATCGGTCGTGCCATCCAAAATTACTGTTAAGCAATGCGCCATAAAAACGGCTGGGAATTATTATATAAAAGAAAATAATGAATATGAACCAACAAATAATCATGGTTAAGGTTTATTAAATATTGAACGATGGATACCATCCCAGTGTGTGTGGATGATCCGTGTGGATGAACGACCGTTAATCAAAAATTAAAAATTCAATAACTTTGCTTCCTAACTCTGAGGGCATTTACTATTATATGTAATTTACCGAGGTTGGCGTGCATGCTTTACAAAATGGCAGAAACGGAATATGCAAATTCCGACTTACAGTAGAAAATGTTCCCTTGTCAGCAAAGAATGCGGAACCAATTTGGAGTGCATCGTGGGATTTTGTTGCGAAATTCGAGCGGAAAATGGATGGAAACAGGAAGAAGATGGGAGAAGGGAAGAGGACGGAAGGAGGGGGCGGAAGATGAACGACGAAGAGGCGGACGGAGGGCACGCGGCACTGAGTCCGATCAGACCAGCGAGTGCCAATGGTCAGTTCCTTTGCCCTTAAAAAGTTCTTTTGTGTTTCTCAATTCTCTTCGCCGGCCATTCCAGCCCTTTGCTACGATGGCACTTGGGCCCGTGGCCAATGTTTTGCCAACTCGGACTGCATTGCGCCCCAGCAGATCTGCGTCAATGGCCTCTGTTGTGCCGTGTCCGGAGATGCGAATCACTGTTGGGGAGAGAATTTGTAGGCCAAATCCCGATGAACCCTTCCAGATGCCTGCGGGGGTCTGCAAGGCACTTCCCGGTGCTCCGCTTCCCCTTCCGGATCCGGCTCTTGTTCCGCTTCTCCCTACGGACTCCTCCATTGCGTGTCCCCGGGCGTTTGTTGCGAGTGCCGCCACGGGCAGCCCCAACCCGGCATCCGCAACTGTCATTCTGTCGCGCGGATCATGGTAATACCAATCGAACAATGACAGCAAAGGAACAATCCAATTTGCCCTTGTTGAGTGTGCCTTTGGCTACCGATGTGACCATCAATCCGGCTTCTGCTGTCCCCAGTGTCCGAATGGCCAAATGCCCTTTGGAAGTTGCCGTCTGGGCCGGTGCGGATCCGGATTTGCGTGTCGGCCCGGCAACATTTGCTGTCCGATTGGCCAATGATCTTATGGGTCCACCATCCCTGTGGCTTTTCTGGATTTCCTTCACTTCTCTGGATAATTCATCTGCTGCTTTTCCCCGCCCCTCCCAATTCTGTGAAAATCAGCTTACTCCTTTCTCCCTCCCTGTTCCCCCTCATGTCCATTTTTCGCTGTTTGCCTGTCCCAATAAATTACTTAATTTGCCTTTCACTGCGATCTCTCTCTTCTCTCTCTCTCTCCCCCCCCCCCCTCTCTCATCTCTCTCTCTCATCTCTCTCCTCTCTCTCTCTCATCTCTCTCTCTCGCTCTCTCACTCTCTCTATCTCTCGCTCTCTCACTCTCTCTATCTCTCGCTCTCTCACTCTCTTCCTTCGCCTTCTTCCTTTCTCTTCCATTCAGCGTTTTTCTGTTCCTCAATCTGTTCCAATTCTGTCATGGACATCAGAAAAAGAGAACAGAACAGGAACAGATGTGGAACAGAAAAACGCTGCTTCCATTCCATCTTTTTTCTTGGCCAACAGCAGCGGATTTTTGTCCAAATTCAGATCCAAATCAGTCATTCATGTCTGATCACTCCATACAGCCAATTTCCATCATTTCCTTGGATTTGATCAGTTTTCCCTCTACTATTCATATGGCAACCATTTATTGTTAACTCCGTTTTTTCGGCTCATTCTTTGTACTTTTCACCTATTTTTGGTTCCGATTTGATCCAATAAGTTAAGGGTCAAATTCGTCAAATTTGTTTTAGAAAGAAAGGGAAGGGAAATGTTGAACCAATCTTGAAGGGAAAATAGTTAAAAGTCGCAAGAAAGAGAAAAAAATTGCGAATAATTTTTTGAGAGACCCAAAAATGGACCATTTGGATGGAAAAAGTCATCAGTAAAAGTCATCAGCTCAGATGTGAATTGGGGGTTGTTGGCTGTTTGTCAAATGCCCTCTTTTTCGCACTATTTTGGTACAATTGGGCCAATTTTTGTATTCGGTGGAAAATCACCCAAAAGGGATTGTTTGTTGCCTTTAAATAGCACATCACCGTGTTCAGCTGATCACTTTGAATTTGCCTTTGCTCCGATCACTTTTCCTTCCTCCGATCACTCTTCCTTGCTTCGTATCCTTGGTCCCGATCATCTCCTTTTTTCTCCCACAAAATGCGATCCTCCGCCCTTTCCCTGATTTTCCCGATTCTCCGTCTTTTCCTCCTCCTTTTCCTTCCTTTTGCTGTTTCATCCCTTTCGGATTCGGATGGATCATCTCATCAGTTGGCCCATCGACCCAAACGCTATGGCCAAGGATGGGGAGATGTGCCCTTCTCTTCTTACTATGGCTACTCATCGGCCAACCAACAGCACCGGCACCACCACCACCACCACCGGAACCACAAGCGCATTCGGGTGCACATTCGGATGAGGGCACCGTATCAACTCGGAGGCGGAGGATACGGTAATGGAGGAGGAGGCTATGGTAGCGGAGGCTATGGATCATATTGGGGATGAAAGATAAACGAAAACTGGATCAGTGAATTGAATGCTATTGTAATGTCCTCCTCCGCCCTCCCCCGTTCATGTGTCTGTCATGTGTTTGTTTTTTCACAGCCCACCCAAAATTGTTTTGTTAAAATTGTGCGTTTTGGCCAATAATCCGCCACCAAAATCCGCCAAAATAATGTCTATCTGGCCGGATTAAATGGGCGAAAAGGAAAGTGCACACCGAAGTGCGGGATCATCCCCAATTTGGGCTCCGATCGGACTCCGACCCCTCTGGGGCCCTATTTATCCGGTCCTCGATCAGCCCACTCCCCAACACTCTCTTCCTATCACTGTCCTTGTCCCTTAATACTTCAAAATGTCCCGTGTCCTTCCCCTTTTTGTGCTTGTTCTTCTGTTTGTTGTCCCTCTTGTCTTGTCAAGCGATGACAAGGACAGCAAAAAGGACGACGACTCCGATCCCACCACCGCAGCTCCCACCACATCCGGCAATACTTCACCGCCTTCCGGAGGAGGAGGCGGAAAGGTCCGTAACAATTTATTAGGAGGGGGGGGGTTATAGGAACGAACTGAGGATATTTGATAGGGCCAAAATGGTTT
>LDKF01001146.1:0-37250 GCA_001026735.1 Rotylenchulus reniformis
TTATAATTTAAAAATTTGTCCAGCATTTTTCTTCGAATTTGATTTCCCTACTTTTTCCAGACCTGAAAACTTTAACACAAACAATTAAGCTCCAATTACTTAAAATTAAAATTTTATATCCAAAGTCCATTTTTATTTGCCTTGGCTTCTTAAAATAAAAAAGAATTCTTCTCATGCAATCCTGTCGAACTTGCCATTTGTCATAGTCTTCTGAATTGTAAGGAAGATTTTAAAACGCCTTAAAACGCCTAGGGCGGGGGTTGATAAGATCTACAAGAGAGAAGGGCGAATGCACCCCGGTAGCTCAGACGGTAAGAGCATCGGTTCTGTGGTGAGAGGAAAAGCGCTAATCTCACCGGAGGTCGTGCGGTTCGATTCCCGCCCGGGGTTAACATTTTGCCCAACTCTTAGTGAATTTGTTTTTGAGTCTCATTTCTGGCCCCGATCAACACCATGGCCAAAGAGAAGAGCAAAGACAGGGGGGACATGACCAGATTCGTAGGGTACAAGGTGGAGCTGAGCATTTGCTCATTTGCTAAACTCAGCAAATTCAACGAAAAATCCATTTTGGCGAACATCGGCGCCATAAAAAAAAGATTTGCAAAAGTAGACTTGAATAAGCTTATTACATTTATTTTGTGATTTATTTAATGAATTTTTTTGCAAATAAATTGAAAATAAAATATGCAAGAAAGATGGAACAACCATCAGAAAAATAAAACAATTCCTACATAGTAAATCACATAAAATAAAAAGTTAAGATTAAATAGTCAATATTAATATAATAATAGTTATTAATGAATTTCTAGTGGTTTCTATTTCTATAAATTTAATGTTTTGATTTACCATAATAACACATTTTTATTGCATCATTACATGGCTGTTTCCGGTCGGGATTGGGTCGATATTAAGGATATCCAAATTATCATTATTGTTAATGCATTTTTCAAGTAATTACCAGATCAAAATATGATCTTGAGATCTTGATCATTTAAAATATAGGTATCTAAAAAAATTATTATATTGATATAAAATTGAAATTGAATTGATATTTTATAAAATATATTACAGATTTTTTAAATTAGAAAAGTTGTATGAATAATAGACCATAATTATTCGCACTGCAGTAAAAAATGCAACTTATCGAAACATAGTAATTAAATTAATTTTTGTTTAAAAACGGCTTCTAAAAATCAAAACAAGAGATCGGAAAGCATTATTTTTCTTTAATAAATTTAGAATTATGAGAATTAATTGAGGGCAAAGCATATGATATTTTAATATGTCAAAAAGCAAAAAAATGTTCATCACAATTTCTTACAAAATTCCATCCCTCCTCCCCATTTCACTTTTATTCTGCCCATTTTTATAAAACTTTCACCCCGTGCAATCATCTCCCGTCTCCCCTCTCCTCCCCTCTGAAATGGAAATTTTACGACGGACGGATGGTCATGCGGAAGGACGGACGGTTGTGGTCTTTGGTCCATTCTTGCTCAATGGTCATCTCCCGAATGGGGCACAGTGCACTCCCACGGGAAATTCTTGAACAGAAATTTTCAAAACATAAAAGTTCAGAACTTCTTGATCCTAAAAAATATTACTATTATTTATTATTTTAGGAGAAAGTTTGATTTGATTTTATTTTTACCCTATTAAGCTTCTGATCCTCTGTTGAAGTTACTTGGTTGTCATTCCTACATATATAGAATTTTATATATTTTAGTTTTTCGGCATTCAGTCTAAACTCTAAAATTCGCAGGTTTTCTAACTTTATGTGGATTCATAATTTTGATTCATCAGCTTCATCATCATCAGCATCCTCAATTTTACCCCACCCCCTCCGGCGGAGGGTCCGTAGAGAACTTCCAACCCTATTCTCCACGAAGGTGGAAGGACACAAAAGAAAGGGTAAGAGCCCCCGAGGGGGAGAGGACAAGTGGTCAAGTCCAGAGGGAGGAGCATAGAGGAGGATGGTGGAATTCGCAACGAAATAATTCCATTTGGACGACGACGACGACGGAAGAGGAAGATCAAATTGAAACGAAGAGGAGGGGGGGGGGGGGGGGGAAANCCCCCCCCCCCCCCCCCTCCTCTTCGTTTCAATTTGATCTTCCTCTTCCGTCGTCGTCGTCGTCCAAATGGAATTATTTCGTTGCGAATTCCACCATCCTCCTCTATGCTCCTCCCTCTGGACTTGACCACTTGTCCTCTCCCCCTCGGGGGCTCTTACCCTTTCTTTTGTGTCCTTCCACCTTCGTGGAGAATAGGGTTGGAAGTTCTCTACGGACCCTCCGCCGGAGGGGGTGGGGGCTGTTGGATGTTGGATCACCTTCCGCCCGTCCGTCCGTCACCCCTAGAAACGAGCGGCGGAGGACGATGAATGGGGAATGACCACGCTATGGCTGGCGAAAGTCCAGTTTCACGCTCTCCGTCCGCCGACCTTCGTCCATTCTTCAAAATTGAAAGGGCTAAAAAGGGAAACTTTGAAATGGAATTGCAGGCAAAATATCTATGGTGGAATTCATATGGATTGGGGAATATTACTATAATAATTGGAAAATGTCGCAAAAAATGCTGCATGAATTGAATAGTATATAATTATAGGACAACGAACTTAAAATGAATTGGGCGCCGATAGAATTGCTTTGAACCTAAATTTTTTGGAGCGAAATAAAAGATGATTTTTTGATTTTATATAAAAAGCATTTTAGCATAATAATGAATTTTAATAGCACAGCAATTTTCTTTACATTAAATTATAAATGAAAGATGTTATGCGCATTATCATTATTAGGGTCAGGATTTATATGCGCAAAAATTTTCAAAATATGCGCATAAAATATGCACGGAAAATGCCAAAATATGCTCAAAATTTCCAAAATATGCACAAAATATGTGCAAATTTTTTGCAAAATATGACCTAAAAATGCAAAAATTTTGCCTAAAAAGCAATTCTTTACTATTTAAAGTGTTTTTTTTTTTGCATATTTAAGGCATTTTTAGGTTAAAATTAACTTTGATACTTTTTTTTGCACTTTTGGCCTTTTTCATGCCTTTTTGGAAATTTTTTGAAAAATGTGTTTTCTTAAGAAATTTGGCCATTTTTCTTTGAATATTATAAAAGTTTAACCATCCTGGAATTTTTCAAAAATGCCAAAAAATTGAAAAATGTCCGAAAAATTTCAAAAAATGCAAAAAATTTCCCAAAAATATGCAAAAATTTCTTTAAAAATGCATATTTTTCTCAAAAAATGCCCAAAATATGCTCAAATATGCGCAAAAAGGCGAAATATGCACATAAAGTCGAAAATATGCAAAAAATATGCAGTCAGAAAACCATTCTACATATGTAGAAGATTCAAATTTCAAATCATGTTAAAAATGTATTTTACGTGATTTTAGGCCGTTCCGAAGCTGCAAAAAATATGCATTTGCATAAAAATCCGGACCCTAATCATTATTATACAATTTTAAACTTTTTGCATTTAGAAGAAAGTTACCAGATTATTTATCTCTGATTTTTTTATCCTATATTTTCTCCAGCTCTCTCTTTCGCTCTCTCCCCACTTATCTCCCTTGCCCACACTCTTTTCCAATCTTTAATTCTCTTTCCATTTATCATTTCTCTCCGGTCACTTTTGGCTCTCTTCCCTTTCTCTCATCATGTGGTCATTCTAAAAGCATTGGCGGCGGCGGCGGAAGTTCCCACAAAGCCCCTTGTGATGGAATGAGAAGCAGAAAACAGCAGCAACAGAAGATTGCATCATCCGCAGAGAGTGAAAGGGGCAGAGAAACAAAAATGAATTCGTTTCAAACTCTTTCCGTGGACTTTGTGCGGCTGGACGGATGGATGCTCATTGGAATATATTGAAAAAGAGAAAGGGCATAGGAAAGAGGACCGGTCGGTTGGCCGATGGATGGACACTCTCGGAAGGACCTTTCTCTGCTTCTCTGCGCCTCTCTATTTGTCTACACTTTTGCTTCTCTCTCGCCAGCAGCAAAAGTTCGCGTCAATTTATTCTTAGCAGCGGCGGCTGGCGCTAGAGGGGGCGGACGGGGCACTCGGGGGTCTTCCGTCCAGCTCCGCCAGCGGCCAGCATTGCTCAATAGTCCTCCTCTCCTCTCGCCGCCGCCGGGGCTCTCGGACCTCTCCCTCTCTCTCTCTCTCTCTTTCCTCCATTTCTGTCTCTCTCTCTCTTTCCCGTTTTCCCGCAAAAAGGCTTCTCTGGCCCCGAGGCCCTCAGGCTCTTTCTTCCTTTGGCCCAGCCCCCGGCTGGCACGACGAACTCGGTCGTCGGAGCCCGAGCAGCAGTGACTGACCATTCATTCGGCCGATGCCTTTGGTCCCCCGGGGCATTCGTCCATGTCCATTCGGCCATAGAGACCACCGCCCACTCGTCGGCGGGACAACCTGCTCTTTTCCAAACTCTCAACTTCCACGCCCTTTGGCTATCTACCTTAATCCCCTTTCCTCGTGCTACAGATCCTTCCAAATCAAAGTCCATCTGTTGCAAAACTGAATGGAAAATCTTCCTTTCTCTCTGATGGACTCGGATTTCAACAAATTTCCATTTTGAATTTTTGTTCATTTTAATGATTGTAAATAAGGCGTTTAAGATGAGATTCAAACCTTCATATTTAGACTAATCTTAGGGTTAGAAAAACCGTTTTTTTAATATTTTCATTTTCCAAAATCTGACTATCCACCAAATTCCAACATAATTCCCCATAAATAATAATGAAAAATTTTCAGCAAATGAAAGTTTATTAACGAACATTTCTTTTTTTATCCTGTTGAATACCCTAAACGAGTAGCTCCTTTTCCAAACTGATAGGTATCCCTGGCCCAAATGGTGCCCGCCCTCAAACACAGATTGGATTCCTAAACACATTTTCCAATTCCTGCAAATTTGATTGAGACCCAAAAAGCGGACACAATGGCTTCGGCCCTTCACTCTTACACATCATCCATCCCTTGTCCGCCGTGTGTTGCATTTGTTAAGGAAGCCAGGCACCCCTTTCCCCTCCTCCCCTCAAGGTCCACACATTGTCCGTCTCTCATCAGAAACACAAAGTTTTCTTTTGCTTTCATCCCCGAGGGGCCACATCCCTTCCTCCTTCCTCCTTACTTTCTTCCTTCCGTCATTCCTTCATTTCCTTTTCTCTTAACACAACACACGGACGGACGAAGGGGAGGGGGCGTCGTGTCCATTTGGCCACGGACGGCGGACGGACGGGTGGGCACCGGGCCAATTCAGCTCACCCGTCGGCGACCGGGGGATGGATTCGACTCATTCCGGCCCGTCCGCTCGTCCGTCCGTCCGTGTGTGTCCATATTCGCCGCAGCAGTAAAGGGGACGAGGAGGACGAAAGAGGAGGAGGAGGACGAATAGGGCGATAAAAATGCGAGGGAATTCCCCCCTCTTACAGCCNTAATATTCAAAGAAAAATGGCCAAATTTCTTAAGAAAACACATTTTTCAAAAAATTTCCAAAAAGGCATGAAAAAGGCCAAAAGTGCAAAAAAAAGTATCAAAGTTAATTTTAACCTAAAAATGCCTTAAATATGCAAAAAAAAAAACACTTTAAATAGTAAAGAATTGCTTTTTAGGCAAAATTTTTGCATTTTTAGGTCATATTTTGCAAAAAATTTGCACATATTTTGTGCATATTTTGGAAATTTTGAGCATATTTTGGCATTTTCCGTGCATATTTTATGCGCATATTTTGAAAATTTTTGCGCATATAAATCCTGACCCTAATAATGATAATGCGCATAACATCTTTCATTTATAATTTAATGTAAAGAAAATTGCTGTGCTATTAAAATTCATTATTATGCTAAAATGCTTTTTATATAAAATCAAAAAATCATCTTTTATTTCGCTCCAAAAAATTTAGGTTCAAAGCAATTCTATCGGCGCCCAATTCATTTTAAGTTCGTAAAAACTTTGAGGTTATATTTTTGGGTTTTTAATCCCTAATATCCTCTCTTAAAACCTCAAATAATTTTTTATTTTTACTGCATTTATTTTTCAAGTTAAATCAAGTTTAAATATTTAAATCTAACTAAATCGCCAAATCCATATCCCTACCAATAAATTGCAGACTTAAATTTTTGAATTTTTCGATTTCATTGTTTAAAATTTTCTAGATATCCAATTTATTAGAAATAATTTTTGACTTATATTAATGAGTTGAATGTGTCAAATTATTTAATTTTTTGTCAGTTTAGCTTCCTTCCTATCAGGCTCAAAATGGTCGTCATAGATTTAGTATTTTCTTCGTCGTCTTCATCCTCGTCAGTTCGGAAAAGAGTATTCGGCAGTTTTTGCAACCCTTAAAAATCCTCCACACAATTGTACCGCCAATCTTGAAACCGTTGCTCCTCGCGCATCCGCCTTCTGCGAACCCTGCAACACAACCACAGATGGTGCTGGACGCGCAGCCGCAGCAGCACCAACTCAACATCGACCATCATCCTTCCGCGTTCCACCGCGTCGGATCCACAGGCCCGACCGCAACATTGTCCGCGGGTAGGGAAAAATTTTTAATTAGAAATTAATTTTATAAAATAATTACTACATAAGGAAAAAAGGTTACTAGTTCATTTTTATTGTTTCTTTAATGGATAAGTGTGTTAGAAATTTTTTGAACTTTTTTTTAGGTTTGCTCCATCGCCATCCGCAAAACAATGGCCCCGGTGGCCAACAACACTCGCAAGTTAACGGTTCCTCAGCATCGCAGCAACACCAATACCTGTTGACCATCCTACAACAGGTATATAGGATTTTTAAATATTGTTTAGTTTATATGTTTTGATTATCAGTTGCAAAAAAATAAAATACGGTAATAAGACACTAAAAAAGTGCCAAATGTAAAGACTTGGCCGAAAACTTTTTTAAGTATGCTAGGCCAAAAGTTGGGCAGAATTTTATGCTCCATCTTCTGGTATTTTCGGTCAAAAAGTTCGAAATTTTCCCTGAATACCGAAAAATAGTGTTTTTAGGGGATATTTCTAAATTTTTTAGCCGAATTTTAAAAATTAAAATTTCTGAAGATAGAGAATAAAATTCTGCACAACTTTGCCTTTTATACTTTTGCCTAACTTACTTCAAAAAGTTTTCGGCCAAAACCACTATAGCTATAGAGCTAATACATAGTATTTACATTTTCATTAAAAAATAAATAAACTGATGAAAACAAGGTAAATCTCTTTAATCAAATTCTTTCTCAATTCTTATTCATTGTTCTATTGGGACTATTACCAGCTAGAATGGGTACGAAAGATCCCGTTCTTCCAATCTCTTCACTATTGTGATCAGTCATTTGGAACGAACGGATCGGGAATGGACAGGTTGGGCGCAAGACACAAAAGACTTGTGTCCCGCCGATGGACTCGGCCGGGGAATCATGTTTGTTGTGTACACAAAAAGAGAGATTTATCATAATTATTTTATATAATATGCGAAATAAACAAAAAAAATGGATTTATGCTGATAGAAATTAACATTTCGAGCCTGATCAGTGATCGAAGAAGGTCTTTAGATATTCGTTGAAAATTATGCTTCTTTTCATACATACAATGATCTACCTCACTGATCAATGAAAATAATTATACTATGGTCCTCACTAAATTCTTCTTCCATCCATATATGATCTCTGATCACTCGTTCTCCATTCTTATTACATTGCAAACATCTCTTTTATCAGCTTATCACTCTTGGATTGTGCTTTTCGCTATTCATTCTCCCTCACTTCTCTTATTTATTCTTCGATCACTCTTTGCTCTGATCATCAGATCACTCTTTTTTCCCTTCCTCGTTCATCTGTGATCATTCCTACATTCTTCTATTCTGATCATTAGCTGAGAAGAGCAGAGAGAGAAGAGAGATTAGCACCATTCGGCCGTTCCATGAACGGACGAACGAACGAAGAGAAAAGTGCAGCAAAAGTGCGGACGGGGACAGAGGGACCACCTCCACTTTAGTACGATTGATGAAATTGTGCAAACACAGCGGAGGCGATCGGGGACCGACCGGCTGGCTCTTAGCTCTGGCTGACTGGGGTGTTCGTTCGTTCATTCGGACGGCCCAGGGGAGGGTGGTTATGGGACGAAGCCCACAGTGACCACCCGCCGATGAGCAGCTGGTCCCATAAATACTATGCAATCCCGAGATCCATTTATATGTAAAAGAATGGTGCAAAAGAGCTCTATTACGCATGATTAGCTCATAAATTAGGATCTCATAGACGCCATAAAGCCGAATTAATCCCGAATAGATCCATGCTAGGCTAAATAGCAAAAAAGTTTGGCCATAAACTTTGTTCCATAGGAGTTCATAGTAGTAAAGGAAATTTTAAATTCGTTTTCGAACCCAAAGATCCTTTAATGCCCCTATACTCCTTCCCTGCTGATGATATTTTACTGCTTCTTCCGCGGCGATCAATCATCATTCTTCTTCCATCTCCGATTCCGATTCATTCGCAACATTTTGCTTCCCTCCTCCCATCCGCGTTTCCCATCCTTCCCATTTCGTCCTTATTCACACACAAAACAGAATTCCCCGATTGCCCGATTCAAAATTGGCCGGGTTCTTGGTCCATGCTTGTACTTGCTCTTCTATACGATTTCCCCACTGTTCTCTGGATTGTACATGACCTATAAATGCAGACATTAGCAAAAATTCATGGCCAAATAAACCATTAGATAAATAAAATTTTTCAAATTGAGAAAAAGACAGAAAAATGTTGCTATACTTTAATGGATATTTTTCAATAACAGGGGCATTTCAATAATAGGAGGCCTCCCTGCCCTCCCCCTGCAAATGAAAAGCCTTTTTTGAAAATAAAAGGGAATCCCCTTTTTAGGGGTCATACTGCCCCATGTTATTGAATGTCCTCTTGATAATGAAAAAGTATCCCCATAATCATTGGATATTAGTCCTTTCTGCTGCTAACCATTTCTTGGTCATTCCTCTCCCCTGTTGGTCTTCTCCTTCACTCGCAACTTTTTCCTCCGAATTTCATCAAATTTTCAAAATTCTGATGCTATGCGCGAGTGTCGTAAAAGTGCCCGATGAAAGAGAAAGTCCGTAGTGGACGGATGGACGGACGGATGAATGATGATTCGGACGGGCGGAAGGAACTGGTTCAGCCTCCGATCCGGACAGTCATCCCTTCCCCCAACTCTCAAAATTCGCCGCGATTCACCGGCGAAGGACGACGATGACCCAACTCGTCCTTCCAAAATGCAAATTTAAAGCACCGGAGGAGGGGCCGATTTTATTCCGTAGGAGGAAGGAAGAACCCATCCATTCACTTTCACCAAGGATAATCGCAGCGCAATTTTTCGCTGCGCAACTTCCTTCGTGATCAGTGCAATTCCAAAATGCAAATTGCAACTTTATATCACATGGGAAGGCACATGACACGTTCGGAATTTACATTATAAGATTTTAACTTATTAGTCATTAGGATTGGCTTAAAATAAAAAATCCGCTTCGGCTCCGATGGAAAATCGAGTAAATTTTTTTGAACAATTCCAATTTCGAATAACATTTAGGTATTCCAATATGCATATCGAATTACTTATAATCCTAATAAGCATCCTAATAAGAACGAGAAATCGTCCAAAATCAGTTTTTGATCAGGAACTCATATATTTTCACTATGCTATGTATAACTTGTCTCTTCGCAACTTCTTTGGTTGCGATCGCTGCGCAACTTTCTTCCGCGCCTTCTGTTCCTCCTCCTTTTTCCTTTGTTCCGTACAACTTCAATAATGGGCTCTATTATTCTTTTTCTCCTGTGTGTGGTTGCGATTGCAACAAAGGACATGTTATTTTTATAGTTGCGGAGGAGAACAAAAACCTATAAAGAACACCACTGTTTGGGCGTTCTTCTCTACAAATATTTATATTTTCATGCAAAAATAATGAAATGATTTATTCTACCAGAAAACACATATTTTGTTTGGTCTAAAAGTTCAGCCTATTACTTCCTACTTCCTAAATTTATAGGGTAATGCATAAAAAATAAATCAACTGCTTACAATGGTGGATATTTTCGAGTCCATTATCCATCTCTTTTTTAATATTTGCAATCTCCTTTGCCACCCACCCCTATCCCATTCATAATAGTCTATCATCGGACACCTTACATTTATAATTTTCCCCAAAAAAATTCATAAAAAAATTCCTTAAATTCTGACCAATACTGATCTTTTTTAACCATCTTATCTGATCTAGTCATTTACTATTGATCAATTTTGCTTTTTTGTCTTCTATATGTTCTCCACCAAATAAATCCCGCAAAATCCCATTCATCTTTTGGGGCGGATGAATACCCCACACATAAAAATTCATCCATTATTCCAGCCCAATATTTGTGTAGTACAAATGTGTCCACTCGAATGTATAAAAAGCTCAAAATGTCTTCTGGCCGAACCCTCGAGGGTAAGGCCAAATGTTCTCTCTCAAAATTGGCCACTGAAACGAACTATGCCAGCCAACCTCCTCCTCCGGAAGGCCCCTCTCTCCGTAAGGACCACATTTTGCAATGGCCAAATGTTCTCTCTTCTGGCCAGCCGACAGGCCTTTCTTCTATGTGTATATCTCTCTATCATCATTGGTTATCATCAGATGACTACTACTCTTGTGTTGGCCAAAGCCTCCTAGAAGAGGAGGGGGTGGACTCTGTGCTCTGCGACGAATGTATATAATAGAGCGGAGGAGCGGACCCTCCGGCGGCGTATGTGAAAGTGCTCCGCGGAAAGCGGACGACGAATTCCGCTGCAAAATCTGGATGGACACGGGAGAGAGGATAGAGAAAGAGAAGGAGAGAACCAACCCCTCGGGGGACTTTGGAGAGACCATTGGTCATCGTCCTTTCCCTTCTCCTCCTCGTCGTCGTCGATGTTACAACTCATCGCTCTCTCACCCCGTCCATCGGCGTTGTGCAATTTTGCTACTATCGTTCCCCTTCCTTCCTTTAACGCCGGCGGGTCCTCGGGGCCGGGCCGGCTGTCGCTAAAAATAGCATCAAAATGGAGGAAAGAGAGATAGGGTCCGTCCGTGGCCAAGCCTCCTCTTTCGCTGATGGGAAATTGTGTTTTGTTTGACCAATCGTACGGATGGAAATTCCCGCTTTCGACCCAATCAGGGGACTTTCTCTTTATTTCTCTTTTTTCTCCCCCTCTCTCTCTATTCAATGGTCTCACTCCCAATTGATTTTATTTATTTCTTTTTCTCACGATATTTTCTCTCTCTCTCTCTTACATGACCATTGGTCGTGCCAGAGCACATCCTTCTTTTAAGCACTTTACATTCGCTTCATCACTCTACATCTTGTTACTGACAGTTTACTAGTCCCCATGGAATTGTGGCCAAGAACAAATAAGTGACGTAAGAAGTAATGAGGATATTCTTAGAAAATGGAAATTATATGTGATATAATGTACTTAAATAGTGTATACTTTCTAGTATACCTGGGAAATTATCGGATTTTTAAAATTTAAAATTCATATTTTTTTCTCTATTAATCTATAGACCGCAAGAACATTCTCGTCTTGGTTGCTTTTTTCTTCATTTTGTATTGTTTATTCGATCGGACCAATTTTCTTGTGGCCCTGGAACAAATGACCCTTCTCCTCCTCCGTTTGCTGCCAGCCGTGGCGGAAGACCTTCCCGGAATCCGGAGAAGCGAATTTTGGAGAAGAATGGTTGGACATTGACACGAAAAGAAGGAATAGGATGAAAGAGAGAGAAAGAAGGAACAAAGAAAAGGATAGGGAGTGATAGAAATACAATAGAGATTAGAGAGAAAAGAATAGAGGAGGGAAATTCAGGGAATAAATGGACAACAGAGAAGAAGTCAGAACGAGAGAGTGAATG
The DNA here is from genome assembly GCA_001026735.1 of Rotylenchulus reniformis. NCBI lineage: Eukaryota > Metazoa > Nematoda > Chromadorea > Rhabditida > Hoplolaimidae > Rotylenchulus > Rotylenchulus reniformis. The sequence goes on from LDKF01001146.1 coordinate 11,894, forward strand.
TAGGTATATGCAATTGGAATTAGAGAAAAAGATAGAGAGATACGAGAGAGTATAGAGGGATTGAATTTCTCCCTGAGGACCCGAATGGCCATTCAGCAGGCTAGGCATCCATGGTTACGCAATGCATTCGGCCCCTCGAGACTCTCGAGGGACATCGGCCGTCGGCTGGTTGGTTGGATGGTCACTAATACCCTTCGGTGGGGCAGGCGGTCCCTGAAAACGAAACGAAATGGCCGAATGGGCCGATGGAATGGATGAATGGCCAAAGCACAGAGAGCGACGGAATGGCCAAAAGAATGGATGTGGCCAATCGAGGGGGGGGGGCATCTTTATAAATGGTCAATTTTAAGGGTTTAAATTTTGATTTGTTATTAGTGAAGGAACTATAATATGGTTAAAAATATAAAAATAAATAAAAAAAAGGTCAAAAAAAGGTTGAGAATGAGAGATGAAACTGTGTGATTGGGCCAAAATAAGAGCTTGTGATTACTGTTAACAAATAGTGAATATATTCTTGATAAATTGGCTTAAATTGAAACCTAGTTTGATGTTGAAGCGAAATCTGATGTCTGATAAAATACTAGTGTACCTGGTTTTAAAGCGTTAATTATATACAGATGATATTATCATCTGTATCATTTACACTATTCCATTTTTTTACTAAAGGTTAATATTATCGCCTATATCATTTACAAACTATTCAATTTTACTTATTTTTTCCGATCATTTTTTCATTAACAAAGTTCGATTAGATCGATATTACCCGCTTTAAGTACCATCCAAAAAAGCTTATCTATATAAGGTGCAGCTGTTATCAAATATATTTTATTTCGAATTATATTGTATTTTTTCGCGACATTACAGCCAATTCCATACATAAAATGCAAATTTTGTCTCATTTTCACCTCAAAACTTGTCTCTTTGCTCTTCCGCTAAAGCGCCGAAATTTTTGCGCAATTTCCGACGATCCATCTCATCTACCATAGATGGATGGATCATCGTCCGCCATCGGCGATCATTTGCAATTTTTCCATTCATCCGCCATTATCCGTTTCACCCTTTCCCACCCTCGATCCTCCGCAGATCGGGTGGGCGCAAGCAGTCCTTGCCCTGCAAAATGCGCGAAAAAACCCGTTTTTTACACAATCACCAAATTTCTCAGAGCTCAACACAATGTACCTAAATTCGTCATCCTAGTCCATCTACTAATTAGTCATTCTATTATTTCTAAATTAATTCTAGATTATCTGATTCTAAATATTATGTATTAATACATCACATCTATTCTTGTTTATGACTTAATAACCTTCATGGTTTCTGAATTAGTACAAAATTAATATTCTGTATAAAATTCTTGGGCTACTTTTGTTTTTTTTTACACTCGGACAAGATACTTCCGATAAATAACCATTATTTCATTATTTTATTCATTACTTACAAGTTAGATCTGTGTATTCCCCCGAGGCATACGATATCCGACCCGCGGGATTATCACCATCACCCATGAATGACCTTGCGCAACAATCCGCCGATTTTTCCCCGGGGTATCCAATACCGGGCGGTGATCGGAGTGATCACCGATCACCGTCCTCCCCTTCCCCCGCCATGATACTATCTCGGCGTCCAATCACCGCATTCGGCGACAGTGCCCAACCTGATCCGAAACCCGTATTAAAACATCAAATCGCTCATAAAATTCTCATTTAAGAACCATTGTTTGCCTTGAAAATCTCTTTTTAATCCTATGAAAAATTAAATAATTCATTTTTAATCAACAATAACTTTTTTTGGATTAAAGATGAATATAAAAGCCTTTGCTAAAATACCATAGCTTACATTTTATAAGAAAAATCATATGCTATAAATGTTTGTTTAACAAGATTGATTTGGAATAAAGGTATTGGAATTATTCCTTAGTTGCTATCAGAAAATTCGAACACTTTATCTGTTTGGAATCGATCTAATCTTTGGGCTAAACGTTCCTTTCAGTCGGGTTTTTCTAATTTATTCTGCAAAATGTCGATTTTTCATTTTATAAAAGTAATTTTATTTTATTGAGTTTGCTTGAGAAGTTCAATAGTTCAAATATTTATATATGCTTTTTCCTTTTTAAGGATTATTTTTTGGGGAAATTTTTGCATTCGCGCCAAAATTTTACTTTTTTAATTTTTGTAAATTATTTTTGCCAATTTTCAGCAAATCAAAGGTGGCGCAACCGGTGGCAACACAACAACAGCACCCACAACAGCCAATTCGGGCACACTTTTGTCACCCGCCAGTGACAGCAACAACAACACAACGAACATTTTGCTGCAACGGCACAGCCATCAGATACCACCGCAAAAGTATCGGATGAACACATCCGGGGCCGGACCAGGCTCGCAAAGTACGTGTGTTGTTGATTACTAACTATAGTTTTATAGGAAAAAACATATTTTATGTTTTATAATTCTTACGATAACTATGGTTTATACACGATTGGTCTCTTTTTTAGACATTCAGAAAGTTAGGATTTGTTAATGTTTTAATCATAATTACTGTTAGACTCTCTAAAAAATAGATTTTAGTTACATATTATGCATACTAATGGAGATTATAATACAGTAATAATTCTGAAAGAGTTCTACTTTTAAAATTAACAGATCGAGATTTGATAGAATTGAATTTTAGATAATCATTTATTTGATCAATAATATAGGTCGAGTTTTTAACTATTTTTTGGTTTTTACATAAATGGTTTATTTTTGGATCTTTGGAGAATTTAATTTGCCATTTTTTAATTTAAAAATTTCAAGAAAAAAGAATGCTTGTTATTTTATATTTTCCAATATCTTAAAATCCAATCAATCTCAACATCATCATTTCCCCCATGTGGTGTTAAGATTGGCTCATTGTCAGAATCGGTCTTGGTTCTGGCATAAACACACTAATGCCTGGTTCTTAAGATGATGATGATCAGTCCTGCCGCCACCTTTCCTCCCAGCAACCGAGTCTGGCCAACTGCAACAATTCCGGCGGGGATGAACAGCACCGGCAACCCGGGACAGTGCCGATGGCCATCGACTCGAGCAGTTGCGCAACCCCGAAACAGGAACCACAACCGCCGGCACAACTACAGCAGCAACCGGAGAGTCCTTGTGGCGGTTGTCGGGAGTTGCGAAGGTGGGATAATTGAGCAAAATTCAAATAAAAAGCGATTTTTATAGAATGAACCGAAAATATAAATGTTTAAAGAGCCTTAGAAGGTGTTAACAAAGTGTTAATTGCAGTTTAATTTTCGACCAAAAAATAATAACGAAAATTTGGGATAAAAATGATGATTTTAAGCTTTTAAGTTTGTAAATAATTTTGATAGATAGAGAAAAAATTAACAATTATTAGAAAATTTAAAAAATCTAGAAAATTTTGAAGAAACATTTGGATTATTCAAAATAAACGAATTGCACCAAATAATAATTATTTTTTCAAAGCATAATCATTTTACCCAAGTAATCAATCATCATAAATAAAATCAAGAAAAAAATCTTACAAACAATTTATGTTGATTGATCAGATGAGCTAATGTAAGCCAAGCTTTTTTTAGAATTATCATTAGTCATCTTTTAAGACCCTTCCCAAGTTTCCAGCCTTATCAGCAGTTGTTTTTTCAACAATGCCAGCGGAGGCTAATTAAAAATGAATTTTTTTGCATAAATTTAAAAAACTCGAATAAATTAAAACAAAAAATTTCGAATGAATTTATCCGGATTTGCCGAATTTTGGCCCTTGAATTGCAATTTTTCTCTAATTTACTTTTGCTCGCAACAGCCCCTTCTTCCCAAACTGCCTGCATCAGTTGGTTTTCGACCTTTGTCCGTTCACAAACCACCCCTCCCTCCTTCCTCCTGTTCCATCGACCTTGGGCCTTCCGGGCCCCGGAACTGTCCTTCAATCATCATCTTCGTCGTCTTACAAAAATCTTCGAAAAACTTTCCAATGCCTCCGGCGATAAAAAGGCGTTCATTTCCCTCGCTCAAAGGCCAAAAATCGCATCTTTTCAGCAAAACCAAGGGGTTCCTTCCCCCGGGGTAAAGGGGAACTTTGGTCTAAGGGCCAATTTGGACCCGGCAGAGGAAGAAGAAGAACGCCGCAAATTTGACTGACGGGAGGAGGGAAGGACTGCTGCTCTCAGCGGGGGCCAAGGCCAAAAATCGAGGGAATTGAGGGGATAAAAGACGTTTCTGCAATTCTGATCACTCATTTCTGATCACCTAAACCTTTGATCACTCTTCATGGGATCAGAATTTATGTCTTGATTAGAACAGAAATCAATGATTTTTTTCTTTCAAAAAAAAATCCTGTGAATGCTGAAAATTTTCTGAATTTTTTTTTGAGAAATAAGTATTACCCACACTTGAAAATTGCTATCTTAATGAAAACAGCTTTGTGTTAAGCTAGAGCCAGAAATCCTTCTAGAAGAACCCTGGATTGAGTTTGCAAAGATTATTTAATAGTTTCTAAAACCCCGAGAAAGTTCTAGCAAATAATTTAAGGCTTTATTTTTAGTTTCCAATTTTGCCAATCCATAGAACAGTTCCTTTATTTGGCGCGGTTCGTCTTTGCTGTTTTGGAAATGCTAAGCCCCCAAATGTCCCCGATTCGCTGCAAAACTCGCAAGAGCAAAGAGCGGCAAAATGCCACTTTGGGCAGTTTGGTTTATGGGCCCAGAGGCAACAAAATGGATGGAAGGAACTCTGACTAAATAATACACTCATTAAACCACACACAAAAAGCCACGTGAAATTGGCGTGGTTTTGGCGGCTTTTTATATTTATGAATATGGGAGATTGGCAATTTTGTAGCTTCCAAAAATAAAAAATGTATTACAGACAGATCAAAAAAGTTTATGATAATAATAAAAATATATTCAATTAATTTAAAATTATAATAGAATGTTATATTATTTAATCCAAGAAATAAATATATTAGATATCCATAAAAAAATATTTTCATTTAAAATTTTGACAAAAAATACTAAACTTATTTTAAAAACCAATATCCTAATAAAAATATTTTAATTACTAATATTGGTCAAATTACCCAAAATGCTCAACGGTATCGCAAAAAATTTCTTTCATCGTAAATAACCCGTTTCTAACATAATTATTGTGTTTTTGTTTTGTTTTGCTGTTTTTGTTAATTAATTTTTGGCCTGCAAATCCCAAATTTCCTTAGAGATTAATAGTCACGCTGCTTTGGCCAAATTTGGAACATGCTTTTGTATTATTAATCGTCAAAAATTGTATTTTTCTGCACAAAATACTTCCATTTGAAAAGCAAAATCATGTTTCTCTATTTTTTAGAACAACATTATTAACTTGGTTTAATTATTATTTTTTTATTTATTTTTGATAATTCTTTCAGCTTACAAGTTAGATATATAATATTAATAATTATCTTTTCATGTGTATTAAGTAACATATTCATTTAAGATATTTCTTTTAGATCACAAGTTTATTATGCTTCGCATTCTTTTACTTTTAAAAAAGCTTATAAATTTAAATCCTAAATCCGTAAACCTAGATTCTTAAATCTCTTTATGATGGCTTATGGTTTAGATAATTTTGGCTTAAAAATTCATACATCTATTTATGATTGCTTATAGACTGTAGATCTGATTTTTTGGCTTATACCTTTTGTGAGGATCTATCTATTATTATGGATAACTATTTTATACTAATCTCTTAACTGTTTTCTTATTTTTAAGCTTTTATGCTTTTGTTTTTCCGCCGACTTTTGCACCCCGTGTTAAATGTCCATTCATTCCACCACATTATACTCCCGAATAATCAACCCTTGCCCTCCCCCATCCCTCATCCCTGTCCATTCATTTCCCATTCCCAATTTAATCCAATTCTTTTGCCATTCTTTGCTGTTTTGCCCGTCCTCTCCGAGTCCAAAAATGGCATTCACATGGACACCAAAAGGGGCCCATTGGCCAATGACCGGCGGAGAACAAAGTTTTTCCAAGAGATAAAATTGGGAGGGGGGGGGGGGAGGAATAAATGCCGATGCCATCAGTCAGTCAGTCTCGGCCCCTTTTTGGCATTTATTTTTATTATCTTTTGGATGGAGCGAAGACCATATTTTATTTAGCACGGGGGAGCAAAAATCGCGACAAAACACAGAGGAAAAGGAATGAAATATGATGCTAATAATTATTTTGGCACATTTGCGAAATGCCAGCCATCAGAACCAGAACGCTATAACCAGACACTGTTGCATGATATAATAAATTATGAAAAAGGCACAAATTAGGCATCTTCGCTTTCTTGGATGGACAAATTTGGAAAATCCTCCTTATTCCTTCTTATCTATATATCCAAAAATAGGAATCAAATAATGCACTTAACAAAATTAACCAGTAGAGGGTTGCATGGATCTCTAAAATGAAGAATAAAATCTCATTAGTTGATAATTCCCGATTTACTCCATTATTTCTGACAACAAAGTAATGATATAAAATTATAATATCCTTTAATATGTATGGTCAAAATACCCTATGCCTTTCATGATATCAATTTTCAGACAAAAATTCTTATTTATTTATTTTTTGTTGGTTTATGATATTATATTCTGTCATTCTCCAATCGCGTTTCATTGATGTTTTCCCTGCTCGCACAACCTATCTTGGCCAAAAAAGCACATCCCGTCGTGCAATATCAATGCGCCATGTTGCAACCATATGTTGAATTGTAAGCAAAGTTTATAGGAACAATATCTATGTATTTTATGGGTTAGATAGTATTTTTATTCAAATCAAATTATGAATTTATTTAGCTATAATACATTTGTTAGGTCCATTAGGATAAATAAATTTCCAAAAATTATATATAAATTCATTTTTTTCTAAAAATTTAAAGATTCCAAATTTTCAGGGAAGTTGAAGAGCTGCGCCAGATGCTCTTCCAGCTACAACAGGAAGGCGCGGGGCGCCGACTGAAGCCGCAATCGCCCCCGTCACCTCCACATCCGTCGTTTCCACAACCCCAACAACAACAACCGCAACAATTCTGTCAAACAATGGTCAGAAAATGAAAATAAATAAAGCAGATATTTTAAGCTAATGAAGTTTGCATAATAGACTCACTCATATATTTTTAAAAATCAGACTAAATATATAAATTAGAAACCAAAATTGGAATAGATTTATAATAAGTATTTAGTATTAAAGAAATATTTTATAAATGCTAAAAAGGAATACAATTCTATTATTTGATTCAAAATTAATTGAACAAAAAAATAAATAATATTTTAGAGTCAAAATGAAAGTGTAATTGGACCCGCGGCTCAACAATTCAGCACAACTCCAGGACCACAACAGCAACCCAACAATTGTATGACCTTTTTTATTTTAAATTTATTTTATAATTCAATGTTTTTAATCAATAAAGAGCCAATTTCCAATGATATTTTCAATTCCAGACAATGCCCACATGTTGCAAATGTTTCTGTCCCAGGCCAACAACAGCAACCAACCGCAACCACAACAGCAACAACAACATCCACCGGCTCCGAGCAGTTCAGCATCCCTGGGCCGAGTGTTGGACCAGCTGGGTGGCGGCGGCGGCACTGCTCCGCAACTTTTGGGCGCAACCGCGCAACCGAACCAGTGGGTCGGTGGAAGTGCGGGCGAGAAGCAGCAACAGGTATTAATAATCTTCATACATCGGNATAATCTTGAGCACCATGATTTTTTAAAAAAATGAAAATCAATGATTTCTTTAGCAGTTGCTCATCTCCACCCTGCAAATGATCCAACAGGCCGCCCAAATCCAACAGAACGGACCGCAACAGCAGCAACAACATGTCCAGCAGGGAGGAGGGAGCGGGAGCAGTACCCGCAACAATTCCATTCAGAGCGGAGGCAAGAAAAAGGGCAAAACATTTGAGATTTTCTGAATTTTCGGAATTGCAGAATCGGCATTTTTTGATCCGGCTAGTGGGATGGACGTCAGCGAAACTTCCTCGTCCGCTTCTTCTACAAATACTCAAGTAATCTTTCTGAGATAATTTGAGAATATATTTTATTTAATATATATTTAATTAAATAATATATATTGAAATTGCCATTTCAAACAAATGATCATATTATAACTATCTTTATCATAAATGGTCGAAGTATTTTATTAAAAAATTGGATACGATAATAGACAAAAAATTATCATTCTGTAATGGCCCTTTCATAAAATCGATACCATTTTTAAAAGATGGAAAAAGTTAAAATTCAATTTTTCTAAAATTTTCTCAGATGATGCTTCAGAGTCCGCCACAGCAGTTGTTGGACCCAACCAAGCCTGGTCTGCAATTGCAACCCAATCTGATGGGTCAGCACCATCTGCAGGCGCAACAAGTTGTGCAGCAACAACAACAGCAACAATCGCAGCAAAATTTGCAAAATGTAAAAATGGAAAATTTTATTTAGACGAAGGATATTAAAATATTCAATTAAAAATTCCAACAAAATTCAGGCAAATTTGGCCACACGTTCCCAAATCGAACTGCTCAACGCGGCAATTTCGCGCACCAATGCCGCGGTAGCGTCTCATTTATTGTCGCCGTCACATGGCACGCTGGTATCCACTGGTGGGTTAAAAATGCAAATAATACTCCGTAAAAATATCATGACTAAATTTTCATCCAATGTCCAAAAGTAAACTGATTAAATATTTTTAAAACTGAAAATTAATCTATTACAAGTTCGGAGTATATCAGAATGTTTTTAAAAAGAAAAACGGCAAAAAAAATTGAAAATGCATAAACAATCGATCTTTCGGGTATATATTTTTTCGTTTACCGTAAGAAATGAATTTTTAAACTTTCTAAATTAATCTTATAATTCATTTGTAAACAATTTTTCAGCACCCACTAACAACAACAACAACAACAATAATAATCCTGCGGAAACGGCACGCAAGATGAGCACCTTGCAACTTCTTTTGCTGACCTTGCAACAACAGCAACAGCAGCAACAACAACAATTAGCATTACAACAACGTCTGCAGCAGCAACATGCACTTGCAGCGGCGGCGGCGGCTCCTGCACGAGTGCAACAGGCGCCCAAAGTGCACGCCGGCAACAGACGCATCGGTGGTCATGGGCAACAATTCGGCGGAGGTGGGGGTGGGTTCTTTATATTGGACTAAAAAACGTACGAAAGTAGGATTCGAACCACTGAAAACTCGTATTTTCAAATTAGTAAAATTGTAAATTTATATAAGTGAATCAGCTTTTCATAATATATGTCAGAGGCCTATGAGTAATATGAAAGTACATATTATTTCGATTTTAAACCAAAATAAAAAAAGATTTTCAGGAAAATTCCATCGATAATGCTGAAAAAATGGTTTTTAGGCCAACAACCCATCGGAATGGCATTCAGCCAACAACAACAGCAACATCGCTATGTGGACCATGGCCATTATGGCGGAGACGCACACGCAACACATCATCCGCAGCAACAACAGCAGCAGCACGAGCGGGGCCATGGGGCCACAACGGAACGTCGGCGGGCGGCAAGCGACGATCACATCCAGAGCATTTGTTCCCAGAGCTACACGGACGAGCAAATCCAGGCGATCCAGATCCCGGTGCCCGAGGCCAATAACTGTGATCCGCGTAAGTTTTAAATACCGATAATTAAGAAAATAATTCTACTTTGCTAATGATGAATAGTAAAATAATCCTTTAGAAAATTTTCTAGCCAAAAAATTCGTGCTGTGTCGTTAGTAAAAAAGTGCAAATGACCTAGAAAAGGGAGGAAATCGTAGATGATACTACGAAATGACTAAATGTGCAGGACGACTAAAAAGCGATGATTTTAACAAAATAATTAAATGAATTATTAAAAAATAATTAATAAAAAAATAAGTAAATATAATAGAAATTTTTTGACAAATCCAAGAAATTCATGTGGTCGAAACTTGAAAAATCAAGATTTTTTGTAAATTTTTTTCTAAGCGGTTGGGAACATTTTTGGAAATTATCGTCTAATTTTTTTAAAAAAATATCAATAAAAGCCAATTTTTTAGTAATAATTTAGGACAGACATGCTTGAAGTTCATAAAAAGAAATTTGCATAATTTTCGGGTTCATTATTCCAGATCCATAATAATATCCTTATAGTTAAAATTTTTAAAAAAAAAATCTATTTTTTATATATATTTATTTTTATTAAATATTTTTAAATATTTTTTAAATAATTTATTTAATTATTTTTTATTAAAATTATCGCTTTTTAGTCGTTCTGCACATTTAGTCATTTCGTAGTATCATCTACAATTTCCTCCTTTTTTTAGGTCATCACTATTTGCACTTTTTTACTAACGACACAGCACCAAAAAAATAATGAATTTCAGTGGACTTTCTTTATTTTTTTCATAAAAAAGTATTTATTATTAATTTTACATATTTTTGCAGACTTCCGCCCGCTCTCAGAGCAACAAGTGATCCAGCAGGTGCTGCAGAACAAGAAGTACGAGAACCAAAGTGTGGCCGAGACCATGGCCCAGCTGTGCAAGAAACTGGCGGAGAAGCGCGTGTTCGGATCCCGTCTGATGGCCAAGACCACCTTCGCCATGCCGAACCACTCCAGCTACAGCAACCTGCCCCTGCCCGGCATCATCTATATCTATCGTAATCAATGCAGAAAATATCTTTTACTATAAAAATGATCCTCTAAAAAATTAAAAAATATTATTTTTTTATTCTAGATAAATTCCATTTTATAACTAGGCAGCTTAAATTTTTCACATAATTATTCTTTTTTCTTGTTAAGATGTGTGTCAAAAGGTACTATTTGACCGAGTCGGCAAGGAGAACGAGTTCAAGGAGTATTTCCGCGAGGCGATGCGCAAATTGGCGGCTAGGTATGTTATTATTAAATATACTCGAATTTTGTTTTTAAGTGAATTTTGATAAAAATCGTTTTCAGATGTCGCCGTGTCCGTCATGCCCGCAAATTCCACCACAAACCGGCACATGGAGTGGAGTTGGCTCCGTCCGTGGGTGTCGGGGTTGTCGGGCAACCGGCCTTCCAGCAGTTCGCCGGTCGCCCCGTAGTTGGAGCAGTGCAACATGGCCAGCAAGATGGGCACAGCAACACAACCAGCACCACAATGGCAGCGGTGAACGCAGCCATTGCAGAGTTGGCCCATCGCCGGCAGCAACAGCAACAACAGCAATTCGCTTTGCAATCGACATTGCATGGATTGGGGGTAAGATGAGTGTAGATAAAATATGAGTTGGACCAGAACAATGTTGTAAACTGGATCAGAACTATCATTAAGAGTAGGATCAGAAAGCTAGGAAAATTTGGAATTAAACTCATAAAGAACAGAATCCGAGTGCTAAAATCTAAATAGGAAGATGAACTGAAACGATATTAATTTAATCTTAATAAAACAGAACGGGAAGCATCTGAATCATGGAGTTGGAAAGGACATTGAATCTAAGGATGTAATAGGAATTATGCTTATTTACTAATAAATTAGTGCTTTATTGATCCGATATAGGTAGATCAACTAAAGTTCCAAAATAGCAAGAATAGATAATTTCGACGCAATTAAAATAGGTTTCTCACTTGTCAGAATTCGTATTATTTTTGAACTAATCCATTCTAAAAATTTCAGAATCCACTGGAATTGTCCGAGATGCCAGCAAGTTCGTCCGCTAGTTGTGCTGCTAACTCTGGAGGGCTCTTGAATGCCATGGTAGAAAATGGTGGCGGCGCTACTTGCAGCAGCAGTACCACAACTGCTTCTGCCCATGAGACGATTGCTGAGCGAATGGAGGTAAATTTATCAGATTCAAAAAATGACTCTTACTTTGACTAAGCTCACGGGTATTAGCGCCATTCTTCCTTATTAAGCTTCTCTATCAAACAGGCCTTTAAATTATACCTAATCAGATTATTCTAAAAATTTAATATTCGTACTCTTTATCGGCGGCCATTTTTCGTTTTTTTGCTGTTAAAATTTGTTTTATTCGCAGGTGGAAGAAGCCAATTTGGACGATGAAGAGGAGGAAGAAGATGAGGATGAGGAATGCCATCTGTCCTCGCCGACCATCTCGTCCCAGTCCACCGGCACCACCACCCATCAGCAAAGTCCGGGGGATGCGGACGGGGACAGCAGCGACGGAGGCGGCAGACGCGGAAGCAGTGGCGGAGAGTCCGCGGCACCGCCGCCACCGCAACAGTACCAACAGCAACAGGTGGGTAATGACCGTTTTGGAGGGTTAAAATAAGAACAATTCGGGTCTTAAAACCTCCTCCTGACTTGAACTGCGAGTTTAACCTCTGGATTTGAAATCCGTTTTAAAGGATTTTATGAACAAATCAGCTAAAAATCCCAAGCCGAATTTACGAGGTCCACTCCGCCAGTTTACGCAACGCTAAAATTGCACAAAATCATCATACAATCTGGCCAAATAAATTAATGCCAAAATAATCAGATCCATTTGTTTTCAATTAGATTTTCGGAAAAAAGGTCCTGCAAATTACAGGGTGACCAAAAAGTCTTGCACTCATTAAATTTTAAATAACTTTTTTATTAATTGATCAAATGACAATCTAATAGTGTCAAAAGATGCGCAACAAAATTGTGTATAAAAACTTATATTATTTTTAAAACTTCCCGCCCTTGGAAAAGGAAATAGAATTAAAGTTTTAAGGAAAAAATTTCGTTGACGTCACGCAGCTTTTTTTCAGATATTTTGGCCCAATCTTTAGGAAAGGCCAAACTGTGCGATTCCAAAATTTTATGAGGAGTAGCCCAGGGCCTGACCTTCAAAATAGCCCAGAGAGAATAATTCTTTCAAAATAATATTCAGGAAAAATATGGACTTTAATGGAGGGATATTTTTGGAAAATGCCAAATTTGAGGGTCAAAAATCGGGTGGTCATTCATTTGTAAAGCTTATAACTTAGCTCATACCAAAGCTAGAGACATAATCTTTTTTGTCATAGATAGAGCACTAAATTAGCTATGAAATCTGTTAAAATTGATTCCAAAATAATTTCATAAAAGAAAGTTAGACAACCGATAAAAATTTTCCGTTTGCGCCGCAGCTATAGGATGAGAACTTTTTTCATAACTTTTTTTATTAATCAATCAAAATGGAAATTTTTAAATCTATATTGTAGAGAACATATTGCTCTATTAAATAATAAAAAGATCTTTTTCAAAAATTCATTCTCAAATTAATTCAGAATTTTTTATGTCCGATTTTTTCTACCCTCTCATGACGCCAAAAATGGTTGGATTTTGGAGGCTTTTGTTTTTTACTTTGAGAACTTTTTCCCGTTATTCAACGGCTAGACTTTATAGAGAATTAAATAAGCTACAAAATAAAAAAAAGTAGTAAACAATCCATATTCTATAAAAAAGTTATGGACGTAATAAAAGTGTGCAAGGACTTTTTGGTCACCCTGTATAATGTTAATGACTGGAATTATTATAATTTTGATATAACAAAGTTCATGAGTATAAAAATCATATGAAAATTTGACTATATGTGTTTGTATACATTTGGATTAAGGCATGATTGTATGAAATTGTTTCAAGCTTTATGCCCTTAAAAATTAAAATTTTAATCATTATTATTTTAAAAAGATGTTGCTACCAAAACATGAGCCCCAACAGCAGCAGATGGATCAGGGCATGATGGAGTGAATTTTCGGATTTTTTGGATCTAATAATTCAGATGGTTGATTTTTGGACCTTTATTGTTGGGGTCATTAGTTTCTCTCCAATTTTGAACTCATTTTCCCTCCAAAATATCATTATTTTCACACCCATTTCCTTATTCCCATCCTCCTCATCTCTCTTCGGCTCCCCAAAATGTCTTTCATTCTTCATTTCGGATTCTGATTCTGCTCTTACCTCTCTGGAAAATTAAAATTTTAATTTTTCCCCACGATTTATCCATTGTACCCCTTAGTTATCCTTTTTGGCAAGTCTGAGCTAGATACCTCTCCGTATACAAAGCTTATTTTTCTATAAAAAAAATAGCGCACCAATCCTACTATTCAATGTACTATCACCAGATTAAGAGAATCCAAATATTTCAATAAAAATGAAGAAAATATATCTTTTGTAAATTGGCCTCTCTTGATCTAACTAAATGTAAGTATCTTCTGCTGTTATATTATTTATCCAACAATTAATTATTTAACTACCACTCTCTATTAATCTGATGAATTTGTCCGGTCCAAGTGTACATTCTGGCCCGTCCTCCCATGATTTTATTTATTTTTAATTCCGATTATATTTTTTTCTCACCGATCTATTCTCGTCGTATCCATTTGCAGCCACTCAGGAACCGTCGACAAATTTAAATTGTTATTTTTATTTGCAAAAATTTGCCAGATTCCCCTTCTCTGCTGATGACTATACCCACTCAGGACACCGAATTTGATGATTCTATGATTGTATTTCCTCACCAATATACTATATTTTTTGATAGCCAATATTTGGTTTGTATAAGTGTAATATTGGCTATCAGAATATACCATTGTTATTCATTTCTGTATACCATTATACCTTTTATTTCACTATTTTATGTCCCATCATTAAAAAACATTCAGCCACACACATACAGCTCTCAGGGAACGACGACGAGGACGACGACAAAATGGAGCAGTACAACATCAAAGATCAAACAACACCATCTTCTATAGAATAGTATCTACACATAGGAGCACTACTCGAATATTCATATTCGGGAATAGAAATGTAGCAATTTGGACATTTATATTTATTGTATATGCTTGTTTATCTATCTTAATATACACACCATCGGAGTATTTACTTGTTTTAGCTAGAATCAACAACCAATACATTGTTTAGAAATTGACGATTGCTTTAGTCTGATATTTTAAAAATATATTATTTTATCTACCACATACCGCAAAAAAGCGAGAAGAGGCGATGGTTTTAATTGCTTTTTCAATAAATCGATAAATCGATATTGTATTGATTGATCGTAACCATAATCCATCCTCTTCTCTGCTTCAAAACATACACCGAATATCGTGCAATTCGATCAGTCGCAACAATCCGCCTCATCAGTAATCCTTCCAACCGTACTCTTCATATTATATAATACCGTAGTACCCGTCAATATCTTATCGTAATCCTACCGTATTCTCCTCCTCCCCACCCAACCTGCTCCATCCCTTGTCTCTGCTCTAATGCGATCTAATCCATATTTTTCTCAGGGATTTTGCCCTAAATTCGTAAATATATTTTTTTATTTTTTGCACCTTCGGGCCTCGCACATAACTTAATAACCATCCAACATCACTGCACCAACAGATCATTCATTACTCGCTCCTATTCCACATTCTTATGTCTTTCAAATCGGCCCATTTTTGGCTAATAAATTCAACAAAATGATAAAAATTTGTCCGTATTTTTCATTCATTTAAAATAATGATAAAAAAATCTGAACATGTAAGCATTTATTTATTTTTGTAATTTTAAAGGGAATAAATTATTAATAAAAAATTAAATAAATATAGCTTCCCTATCGACTTATTAGGCTTTAGGCTATAATTTTATTTTTATTATTTTTTATAATTGAAAATGGTACAATTATAAGAAATAACGAATTCCATACAAATATTTTAAAGCTATTATTCATGAACATAATCTACAAATAAATGGGACCCGAGGTATTGGTGTTAAAATATTTAATTTGAGTGTATATTTTTTGATTTTCAATTGAAAAAATAGAAAATAATAAATGCAAAGATAACACAGAAAAATTGTGGTCTTTGGAGAGAATAGGCCAAATTTGAAGTCCAAATCAATTGATCCCTGGAAAACGGCGGAGTTGAGGAGTCGAAAGATCGAGTTGTGCCTAAAATAGAAGACAACATTTTTTATCATATTAAAAATTGAAAAAAAAAATTAAATTTTCAAAGAAAACACATTTTTAAATCATCTTAAATTAGTAAAAATTTATCCAGATGAAAGGGAAAAAATACAATTTTCAGCAATGATGATAAATTTCAATAAAAAATTAATTAAAGCGTTAAAAACCGAAAAATAAAAAAGAATAAAAAATTAAAATTTGTCAAAAAAGAATTTAAAACTTACTTTTTTGCCTGTTCCTGCTGATTTGCCATTCATTATTTGCATGCCTTTCTCCATCTTCTTCATCCATAGAAGAAGCAGGCCTTAAAGGCATTGAAGGGGCCAACAGAGGAGGGCGAGAACGACGCCAAGGGTTGTCGGAATTCTGGAAAAATTTAATATTAAAAATCTTAATATTTTATTTTCATAATACCTTTTATTTTATTATTTCATTTATAAAATTCCAAAAATTTCTGAATTTTCTTACCCTGGACACAAATCGGGGCCATTTCACGTGCTCATCGCGTGCGTCCTCATCTGTTGGCGGGAACCGGATGTCGCCGGTTCCTCCACGGATGGCATGGTTGCGCACAAATTCCAGATACCTGTTAAAGATCGAATTCAGGAAAATTGTTTTGGGAGTTGGAACAACAATGAGTTTTCTTTTAATTTGGCTAGATTCAAAATATGAATCCTTATTTCATCTAATACAAACCATGTCTTATATTTTTAAAAGCCTCAGGGGGGTTTATTAGAGTGAATACGGCATTTTATTATAAAATTTATGATAAAGCTTAAGACTAGGGTGGATCGAGGATGAAATATTTTCAAGATATACCTAAAGCTAGAACCATAACTTGTCTAGGGTTAGGATTTCGAGAGCAATAACTAATATCCACTAGATTTGATCTAATTTTGATATTATATACCGATTAAGAAAAATTCCTAGCATTTCTTTAAGCCAGGGATTCCAGATGTACTTTTTTTAAAGATTTGTACTTTTTTTGAGGGGTCCTAATCTTTAAAATTTTAAATGTACTTTTTTAAAAAGATTTGTACTTTTTGGACGAGGAGTGTATTTTTGTACTTTTTTTGGATTTTAGAAAATTTTATGCAAAAAATAACCAAGTTTCTTAAGAAAAAAGATCATTTTTTCAAAATTTTCTCCGGCGGCCCCTGTCGGGACCGCCGGCACTCACACAATGGATATTCTTCAATAAAACATCTTTAAAAATGACCAATTTTCTTAAGAAACTGATCCAAATTCTCAAAAAAATTTTCCGGCGCACCCAAAAAACGGTGAAATTTTTTAAAAAGGTGGTCCCTTTTGTTGAAATTTTTTGAAAAATTTGAAGAAAAATTGACCGATTTCCTTTAAAAATCATCCAAAATTTTTAAAAAAATTTTCCGGCGGCCCCTATCGGGCCGCCGGAACCCTCCAGCCCTCCACCGAGGACTGGTGGTATTCTTCCCTCTCCGAAAATTTTTTCTGATTGCCCCTGATTATAAAGAAGTGTGCTTTTTTGAACCCTAAAATCTTTAATTTTTAACCTGTTGTACTTTTTTCAGGCACCCTTGACCTGGAAACCCTGCTTTAAGCTCTAGGAAATATCATTTATATTTTTTGCCCAACTCACTCTGGTTTTATGCTCAGCGATTTGGCCAGCCGGTTTCGCGGATCACCCCGCATCTGCTCCTCCGACTCGGCAACCTTGTTGCGGTTGCTTCCCGTCGAAATGTCTGTCCGTTGTCCGTCCTCCATGTCTGGAGGATATCGGGCAACGGGAGGTATTTCCTCGATGGAATATTCCAGAGGGTGAACAGTGGCGGTTTCGGAATTTTCGGATCCGCCGGATCCTTCGTTGAACTCGACACGCAAGCGCAGGTTTCTTGAAGCGCACAAGCCTCCGCGCGAGTTCCACATACCATCCGCGCTAGTGCCGTTTGAAGTTGCTGCAAAATGCAAGAGATTTTTGGAATCTGACTAATGCACAAAAAATTCATTAACTCCTTATCGCGATCTCATGTACTATATAATTTTTTTTATCAATTTTTATCTATTCACCCAAATTGCTCAAATAGTGTATAATTTCTTGGATTTCTTTGTATTTATCATGGCGAATAATCAAAATAAATGTTAAAATCCAGTATACATAACATTTAAAATAAAATTTACGACTGATAATAATATCAGAATCTTAATCATTGTATTAACTATAATACTTGATTATTCGGTTGAGAATTTAAAAAGATTGTAATCAGCTAAATTTTTAGGAAGTAGATATTAGCTAGCTATACGGTAGAAACACTTCTCATGCAATTGCTTACCCTATTAAATAGGAATTTTATTGAATGCACTAATTGTAGCTACCTACCTTGCAATGTCTTCTCAACTCATAATTTATTCCCTTAATAATTTTTAAAAAGTTTTACATATGAAATATTGGACAGTGCCGGGTTGACTGTAGAAAACTTGTTCCGGATCCAGGTTTGCCGAATTTTTTGCATTGTTTGCCGTTCCGGATGGAGATTCGCTGCCTTGGAAGATCAGCTTCTTGCCCCTTCGATGTTGGTCATCACAGATCAGAAATGGTGTGGAAGCCGAATCCAACTGCAAAAAATTGAAACCATAATAATTTGAAAATTAAATTAAAGGTAGGGTATATATTAAAATAAAAATTATTTTATTTATTTGTTAAGGTTTTGATAGTCTTTTGCGCAAAAATCGGTATTTATGTCGTTTGGGTCCTGATTTCCTGATTTTACCCCCCCCACAACAAAATTTTTTTGGTTAAATTTTCCAATAAAATCATCTAAAAATTACTTCCCTAGGGTAATTTTTGACGCTGAATCCGAATCTGACGCCACTTTTTGACGTAGACGTCAAAAAAATTTTTTTTTTGAAATTTTGTAAAAATTTAAAAAAATTAACGTTAGCATCTTTAGATGGTATTGAATGTCAAAATGGACATCAGAACTGTTTTCTGCATCAAAAATTACTCCAAGGAAAAAATTAAAAAAAAAAATTTTTGACGTCAACGTCAAAAAGTGACGTCAGATAACGCATTACGTCAAAATGGACGTCAGATTTGGATTCAGCGTCAAAAATTACCCAATGGAAGTATTTTTTAGATGATTTAAAATCAATTTCTAAAAAATTAGTTGTGGGGGGGGGGATAAATCAGGAACCAAACGACATAAGTACCCAAAAATCTAATAAGTAAAATATTTTTAAAAAAGTATATTTAAATAAAATTTACTTTCAAGTTAGCTAATCAGAAATTAGATAAATATATAGGCGAATCAATTTCCTGTTCTTTTGGAGGAGAAATTGAATTTTATAAGCAAATTTGACAAAAATGCTTTTTACCTGACATTCGATAAGGCTCATCTCGCTGACGGCGCTGACCACCAAACGTTCATTCCTGTCACCGGTTGGACAAGAAAAAGTCACAGATTGGCCTGGATGAACGGCAATCGAAGCGGGCTTAATGGCATTTTCACCGATGGAAGAAGCATTGCCGAACCTGTAAAAGCCGCATTTTTGCAAAAAAAATGGTCGGAGAATATGGTTGGATATTTTAAAAACATTAATTTTTAGGGCCAAAATAGCCATTCAAAAATGTGATAAAAAAGAATATAAAATTGTAGTATTAGGATTTATGAATCACTGTTAATTATTATTCCATTTACCCATTTTAGTCACAGTTACTATTCAATTTCCCTATTTTAAACAATTTTTAATATAATAAACGGATTCATTTTCCGTTCAAAGACCAAAATAAATTCTTATCTATCGAACAAGATCTTTATTTTACATACTTTTTCTATGTGAAAGCAGGAAACAGTCTAGGAGAAGGAAATAAACTTTGATCGCTTGTTACTTCACCAAAATGATAAGATCTGCTAATCAATTTTATTTGTTTTTTTCGAATATTTTGTTTATAAGCAACGTAATAATTAGCTCGCACGATTTATACTGACCATTGTCCAAGGCTGATCCATCGATTTGTACAAAGTTTCATTTTCAATTTTGATCTCGATCTGGGCTATTTTTGATCACTTTCATTTTTCCGAATCCATCAAATAGAACTGGATTAAGCTCACTCACAAGTCAGTTCCACATGATTGACCTTTTAAGAGTCTATCAAATATCAATCCATTAATATCTGGATAATTCCCCAAGGCTTTTTTTAGATTTATAATATTTTTCGCATTTTAATGGATACTTTGACACTAATGGGTTGAAGAGAGAGAGAGAGAGAGTGAGAGAGAGTATAGATGATAAAATGATGTACTTTTAGCAAAATATTGATTTTGAAAATTTTTATGAGTTATTTTTTGAGTTAGCCGATTGAGTTAGCCGAAAATTTTATGAGTTAGCCGATCCTAATAAGTGATAAACGTCTGATTATTGACGAATTAAAAATAATTTTTTGTGAGGAGTTGCGAAGACCCTCGGTCTAAAGAGGCATAGTTCAATTGAAAAATTCAAATAATTTCTTCAAAATCCTTCTGTTTTTCGACACCTAATTTTATTGCTTCCGTTAAATTTATTTTTTCACTTCGATGACCTGTCCACATTCATTTCATAGTACCGGGAGTATAGGGCCCGATTAATGTTGTTCAAGTGTCTTGTTGTATTTCGCATGTTTGCCAACTATTGGTAATGGTACTACCGGTGGAGAGTGAATGGGGGAAGGGCAAACATTGATGACTGAGGAGGAGGAGGAGGATGAGGAGGATGAGTACGGAATAGACAGAAAGATGTGAAGAGTCCGGCTAATCCATCTCATCAATAAATGATGGATGTGGATGCGCAGGATATATGCATTGACATATTATACATCAATGATGAATATTATATGTCAACTTGGAATCCCTTTACATGAGTTTCAAATTACAAAGAGAAAAATTGATCAAAAAGTTGTGAGAGAGGGTAAAAAATATATTATGAATATGAACACAGAAAAAACGTTAGTTAGTAAATAATATGATGTTTTGAATTTCATTGATCAATTTCAATATCTCTTGCGGTGAGTATACCTTCATTCAATCGGGTGATTTATCAGTTATCACTAATCTATTAACTTGTAATTACTGTAAATTGTGAAATTAAATATTTTTAAATGAATACTTATACCTTAATTAGTTTTAAGCTTCAAAGGATTTGAAAATAACATTAAATACAATAAATAATGTAAAATTTATTTATAGCATTTTTGTTTTCCATTCAAACTATTTCTGCAACGTTGCCATTTGCTGTGTTCGCCCATTGGAATAACAATAGGTGAGCCTTTTAAGTGAAATGGACAGAGGTCAAGGAATAATAGGAACGAACATTAGAGAAAGGTCAACACAAAACAGAGAAGAGATTGAAGCGAACAATGGGGATGAGGGAGGTGAGATCGAGATTTGTAAAGATTTGGGATGGAACCATCAATAAACACCAAGACATAGTAATGACTTGGTAAATGGATGGGTTTAAGGAACTAATCTAAGATCAGAATAGGGATGGATGGGATCAGAATCAGATCAATTTAAAAAATTCAAAGGCAAGAAATGCTATTTGAACTAAAGTTGAGAATTGCCTTTGCCACATAATCAAAAATCAAGATTTTGTTTTGAGAGTCGTCCTTAAAGTCGCAAAAATGGTATCAAAATCCAGACCCACATCGAATGCAACCCGGAATCTGCTGAATATGGCAGTGAACAGAATTAGGACTAACTTGTACGCCCAGAGGGAATTCACAGAATTGCTTACTCTACAACTAAAAACTTAAGAATCAATATTTTTCGGTAATTTGTGTTCAGAATTTTTAGCTTTCCAATTATTCCTGATGACCCTCTAAAAATCATTCACCGTTTAAATTTTTTTCCTGCAGAAGTCCCATGGATGACCTTGGGCTTGCTTGAGCTGCTACCCGTCGCGCATCACCACAACTTTTCTGCCCATAAATTTTCTTTTTTCTCTTTGTCTAAGTCCTTCCATCCCAATTCATCTTCAATTCGGAGGGGGAGGAGGAGATGTGCCTCATTATCCTCATCATCATCATCCACATCCTTCATATTCATCTTCATCCGATGAAGATGATGAGCAATGGATAGATGGACCCGTAAAAAATTCCCACGACAAATTGTCCACTTCTGCTGCTGCTCCGGTCTGTTGGCTAAGATCTAATCTAAGGAAGGGGTAGTAATCCTCAACATTTTTGGTGCGCTAATTGCGCAAGAGCCGCGCCATATGTGACGGATGAGTTGGTTCCGGACGGACGGACGGAGGATGAAAACAAAAAATGGGATACCGACAGAACAAAAAACAAAGAAAGGGGATGTTGATGATGGCAAACAAAGGAATTGGAGGAGGAGGAGGAGGAGGACATGGCACAACAAAGATACTTATGGATGGTGTAGTAAATTCTAGCAGATGGGGTCAGGAAATTTTTTTGGAAGGGGGTGAAGAAAAGCTAAAAATAACATTTATAATTTTTTCACAAGTTAGTGAATTTATTATATTGTTCTATTTTAGACTTTCATGAATTATTGATGGGATTGCGTATTTTCATCTATTTTAGGGTAATAAAACAACTTTACACTACCTATACCTTGTAACCCCATAAAGAAAAAATAAATAAAAATATGGTTTACTATTAGCTGAATAATTTGGTTAAAATTTTTAAAACCCACATTGGAGTTGATGCGCTCCAGACGATTTCCATGGCGTCCCCTCCACCGATGGACTTCCTTGGCCTTCTCCTCTCAAAACAATGTGTGCTGGGTGGAATGGTGATGAACAAGAACAGGAAAAATACAGTAGTCGCGAAGGAGGGTGTTGGTTTTATCAAAACTTTGGCATTCATTGGTTCGCTAAAATGAAAAATTGAATAAATTATTTAGGATGGGATTGGCATGAAAATGAGTAAGAAAATTCGGGAAACACTTTATTTGAATGGTCTTTTTATATCAAATACAAATCAAGTTGAAGACCAAAAAATTGTCTTAAAAATTATGGCCAAATATTCCTTTTGGTTAAATTCACAAAATTTTGCCTTTTAGCTATAATTTTTATTTTCCCATTAGCCAATTTCGATGACCTTTAACTTGATTTATAAGTAATTTTCTGCTCTTTTTTCTTATTCTAAAAAAAATCTTCTCTTTTACATTTTACTTGATTTATTGTGCAAATGTCGAACGCGCAAAAAATAGCTAATAAAATGAGTTAATTAGGAGAAAATTTATGTTAGTTAGAACCATAAAAAATAAATTAGATCCAATGATATATTTTATTTATTTTGAAAAAATTATAAAACGAAACAAATCTTCGAAAAAAACTAAAAATGGCGAGAAGCATCAAAAATTTTATTTTAAAATACTAAGAATTTTAAAAAAAATTGAGAAAAAAAACTTTTTAAAGAATCTTTCTCATTCTAGGTGAAAAATGCTATTTTTTTACTTAAAAATTGGCGCCAAGAGGATGTGTTCCGGTCGGGAGACCAAATCGGAAGGTCAGCGGAGAAAGATGGGAAAATCATCTTTTCGGCCTCTAGCAGAAGATCGAATCGCGATTTGCATTTTTTAGCTTCCGATTTTGGGCAAAAAAAAGAAACTTTTTTGGTCGATTTTACAAAATGTTCAAAAGAAAAAATAAAATCTATTATGATCGACGAAAAATTATTTTTTGATAAATAAAGATTATTGTGTTCGTTATTAATAAATGAAAAAATTGAAATAATTCTAGAATTAAAGATCGGAAGAGGATGTTGGATAAAAAATAGGTATACTTCTAGCTGGAACGATGATTTTCGGTACATGGAATAAATTATTTTCAAAATAATGCACATCGATAGTAAAAATGGCATGTTATACGGGTATAGAGTGGCATATACGGGTATAGAGGTGTTCAAAAAATGCATATAGGTAATCCCAATTGGGCCATTCTTTGCGGACCATTAAATTCCGGATCGGTTTCGGTTTGCAATAAGAATGGTTTTTGGATGGAGCATAAGCAAACAAATCCATCCATCCCATGCCCATCATCCATCCAATTTAGCAACCAGTTTGATCGTTTGTTCTATCGGTTTTGGATTTTTGGAGACGGAAATCCAATTCCGCCGATCGGCGGAGACGATCAGCGACGACGGAAGATCGGATGACGCGGTCATCCGCCGCCGCCGACCGTCAGAGCTTTTCTGCTGCTGAAGAGCGGTGAGGATGGGAGAAATGATGTGGGGAAGTGAAGGGAAGACAAGAGGGGAGGAATCGTTGGGGCGGAAGGGAGGGGCCGTGACAGGGGAAGGGGACGGTTGAGAGCCGGCGCAATTTTTTAAAGACCATCGGGAAAAATTCGATTTCGATAATGGAATTTTCGTCAATAAATAATTTTAACGTTTTGATCGTAACAAACGCATGCTCCGGTAGATGACGCGGCCATCCGCTACCGCCGAAAAAACCTTTTTTTATTTAACTGCCTATTTAAACTGCGAAAATTTTAAAGGATCTTGGAGAACAAAAACAAAAATATTTCCTATTTTACAATATTTTACAATATTTTACTATTTATCTTTTTGTTAGTTTTATCCAAGCTCAGTTGTACAGGCTCCTTTGCAGAGTGATCAAGAAATAAAATTAAGAAAAATTTTATTCCGATCAAGGCTAGCATAGCAACAATTCGCGGTGAGGGGGAAGGAGTGGTCACAATTTTAGGGCAAGTCCAAAAAGTCAGGAAAGAACCAAAAGTGATTATGGGGGCAAGACCAGGGGAACAAATTGGATGGGGCATGGGTGCTAGGGCGTTAAAAAAAACCGCCACGAGCTATAGTCTGTACTAAAACTTTTTTGTTAGACTTTTTAGACAAAAAGAATTAAAGGCAAAATTGTTCAGAATTTTATGCTGATTCGAATGGTATAAAATTTTTCCGAAATTCTAACAAAAAGTTCGAAATTTTCCGAAATACCGAAAAATACGGTTTTTAGGGGATATTTCGAACTTTTTGTTAGAATTTCGGAAAAAAAATTTATACCATTAGCATAAAACGCTGCACAACTTTGCCTTTTATACTTTTTGTCTAACAAGTCTAACAAAAAAGTTTTAGGCAAAAATTTTGCATTTGGCATTTTTTTAACGAACCATTTGGCACTATTTTTTTTAACGTCCTAGCACCGGGGCATGAGGTCTGGTGAGATAAGAACATTTCAATTTGTTGCGGAAAATCTTGATTTTGGGCAACAAATTGCATGTAAGAGAGAGAGAGAGAGAACGGTTGGCGAAAAGGAACATCGGGGCACAAAATCAGGTATACGACTTGACTACTGATAAGAGGTGATCGGATCGTAAAGTCGGCTAAAATTGTGAAAGGCACAATTTTTGGTTGGCAACTAAGGACAAACAAAAATTCGGGGCTTATTAGCGATGAAATAGAGAAGGAGACTGACTGATAAGAGAGGAGGGAGGGGGGGGG
>LDKF01001146.1:37305-48305 GCA_001026735.1 Rotylenchulus reniformis
ATACTTTTGCCTACTAAGCATAAATTTTTTTGGGCAGATTGGCCAGGAAATTGGGGTTGAGGTTTATCACATCAAAGCCAAAAATTACTTTGGTACTCTGGTACTTTTTTTGTGGGTATAAAAAATTAATTTACTACATACATTTCTTATTTTCAATTTTCACCCCCGAGCTAGAAAAACAGACGGGATCGCTCCGATCAACACATTTTTTTCCTCATTTCCTTCCCGATCGATCGTCGATAGGTCGAATCCCCCTAAATCCCTCTGGATTCTATGCCAAAAAATTCAAAAAAATTTTAAACTAGTTTAGTCTAATGGCCCTTTTTATACGACCTGGCACCGAACATCTCATATCTCATCAGAGGCAATATTTAGACATGGTATTCTCTTCCATTATTACCGTTTTTAATGAAAATTCTGCTAATAAAAATGAATTTTTAATAATGGAATTAAATCACAAAAAGTGGAGATTCTTTCTCTTTTGCCTTTAGCACTCAAACGGTCTTATTCTCAACCTAAATCTCCTCCGAGGAATCGGACGAGGAGAGAAAAAAAAGAGGAGAAAGGTTGTAAAAATGATATGTATATGGTGTTGTAAAAAGCTGATGAGACCAAAACGGGATGGGTGGACGGATCAAAAAACAGAGAAGATCCGTGAGAAAATAGCCGAGGAGCAAAAATGTGATCGGTCACAAGAGAATGGAGGGGTGTATTGGAGCGAAAATCGGAGCGGAGAGGGGCTGAAAAGGTTTAGAACAAAAAACTGCAATGACAAGGGATCCTATTAGTAAAAAAAGGTTTTATATGGCTCGGTGAAAATTTCGATGAAAATCTCGGTGAAAATTGAAAATAAGAAATGTATGTAGTAAATTAATTTTTTATACCCACAAAAAAAGTACCAGAGTACCAAAGTAATTTTTGGCTTTGATGTGATAAACCTCAACCCCAATTTCCTGGCCAATCTGCCCAAAAAAATTTATGCTTAGTAGGCAAAAGTATAAAAAGCAGAATTTTATACTCTATCTTCTGGTATGGATTTTTACTTTTTCGAAATTCGGAAAAAATTTCTTTTCGAAAATAAAGAAAATAGGGTTTGAAACTAGGGGCAAACTAATATTGCTTATCATTAATGTTGATTAATGAATAAATGGACAGAAAATTATAGTGCCATGTCGATATAAAAGTAGAAATTTGATTTCCGCAAAAATGGAATTGTTTACAAGTTGAAGGGGTTTAATGGCGCGGAAATTGGTGGATCTTTCTGATGAATCTGAACGGATGTAGTTGGGGTTTGGCGAATCGCGGCGGAAGGCGCTAATCCGCCGGTGGTCCGCCTGTTGGAGATTCGTCCATCCAAATTCCAAATCCATCTCCCCGTCGACCTCGGCCTTTGCTGGGGCCGCGCAAATCTTTTATTCTTCCAAACAATGATGGCAATAATAGATGGTTTGCAAATAATTTTTAAAAGTATTTTATAATATTTTAAAAATAATCAGTAATAAATAAAAAAGATGAAAATTACAATTCGAACCCGTTTACTCAGACGTGATTAGATCCCCTGTAATTAAATGGTCCTATAATGCGTTAATTGGTTGATAGAAACCTTGACAAATAACATGTAAAAAGAGCATTTTCTGTTTTGACAGTTGAATACCTAAAAACCGTCCATTTCATCGTTCTCCAACCACTTTGTTGTTGACACCTTGTGGCCAATCGAGCATTTATTGTCAAAGGCAAAATTGGCAAATTTAACAAAATTTTATGCTCTATATTTTGATATTTTAATTTTAGGAATTCAGACAAAATTCAGATAAAAATATCAAAAAAGGTTTTTTACAAAAATTTCAAAATTTTTGGCCGAATTTAGAAAAAAATAAAATACAAAAAATAGAGCATAAATTGTGATAATTTTATTTATTATAATTTTCTAGCTAACTTCAGAAAAGTTTTGTTTTGTTGGTCACATTGGCCACTTATTTTAAGGACTCAGAATCAGCACGATGATACTCCACGATTCCACAAACAACAAAATTTAAAATTTAACATGTCGTAATAAAGAAGGGGATTAAAATAAATATAAGTAAAAGGAATAGTAAAGGGGAATTCGCTTCAACATTCAAATCATTTTTTAAACATACGAATTATTTTATAATATTTTTGTGACATTATATTCGATAATGTCGACTATATTATGCAAAATTCAGTAGAAAACTGAATAAAGCCAATATAATTTCAAATCATGTGTATTTCAGCATAAACTCTTAAAATATAAGATAGCTCGATCAATATGTATTAAATGCCAAAACATTAATAAAATTATGCTTCCTCGCAGTCAGACAGAGTCATGCGTTTGCTATGAACCTATATCCCGTATAATGGTTGATATGTAAGTATACTAGGTATGTGTATATACAATATTGCATAATTCTATAATTTTATGCAAAGCTTTTATAATCCATTCATAACAAACTGCTACTGATTACATTTTATATATTGCATGGTTTACAATTAAAATAAAGAGCTTTTAAACTTCAGCCAAAATAATAATTGGCCTAGGTAAAATGAGAATAGATAGTCCGAAATTCTGACTTCCTTTATTTGAACTTGTAATTTTCGATGTGAATATTACTACAAAAAACAGAGAATAATTCGAAAAAAAAAATGAAATCGAATTCAATAATAAAAATATTGTTAAATCGTTTCAAAAAATAATAAAAAGTGATTTTTGAACAAATTATTTTATTTTTATAATTATATAAAACAAATTATCTCTGAAAAGCATTTGGAGTGAAATTTTTTAACTCTAAGCCGGATGGCAGAATGCAATCAAAAATTCTGATTTCCCATCACTTTTAGATTTGATATAATTTGATTTTCATATTTTCTTGTATCCAAATGAATTAAAATTTTTATACTAATATTTTTATTTTGTGATATTATTTTTTAGATTCCTACTCCTAAATGCCTTTTTATTTTATTTTTTGCATTTTTTGTACTTTTTCCGGCATTTATACAGGAGACTTCACTCCAAAGAGTTCTGTTGGATCGAATTTCGGGTCATCTCATAATTCTGAGGAAGCCGAACAAGTGATTTCTTTGTTCAAATCGGCTGAGCAACCAAATTTGGACAAAATACTGGGAGCCAAAAAGACCAACATTGAACATAGCCAAAGTTCATTCAATTATGATTTATATGGAATCAAGAAAATCAGTGGTAATAACAAAATGAATAAATACATTGTAATAAATCCAGGGAATAAATTAATAAATATATTATCTCTTGTACATTTTTATTTTATATCAAGAAAAAATCTGATAGGATTTAATTTTTAAGATACTCTCAAATCAAATGATCAAAATTCCGCAATAATTCAAATTAATGATTTTGTTGATGATTTTTTTGCCGAAACACCAGAAATTCAGCAGCTGGAAGTAGAACAATCCGATCATGCGACGGACACGATGGATGTGGATACCTCGGACGATGAACACGGTAGATTTATCTCATGCTAACCAAATTTAAGGAAGTATTTGATATACAATTATAGACAAAATACTGTTATGGAAATATATTTGTTAATCAAATTCATTTATTTACCTGGCTTTACAAGACCTTGGTAGAGTAAATGTAGATATTGAATAATTTTAATGCATTGATTGAACTACCGATTGAACCCATTGCATAATTATATTTATAATCCTTTAATTATAATCCTTTAATATGCACGATTATACATACATTTGCAGATAAGATAGAAGCCATGTTAGCCGAGTTCAAGCAAAATCATAAACAGCGTTGGGAATTGATCAATCAGATGGTGGAGGGATTGACGGTTTTGGAAAAGATGGAATTACAAAAAATAGGCCGAGTTTATGGGCCAAAACCCCGACAAAAATTGAGAAATTTGAAGAGTGAATACGGCAAGATGAAGGAAGAAATGGCCAGGGGAACCGGGGCAATGGACACGGTACTCTTGGGCATCGAAATGTCATTGTTGCCAATTTTTGAAGAGCGGAGGAAGGGGCGGATCGGTTAGAATTGTTTGATTTTAAAATAAATTTGAGGATTAAACGGTGTTGGGTCGTTTAAAAAAAGTGCCATAATGGGCGTTAAAAAACTGCCAAAACCAAAAATGTTCCCCAAAAACTTTTTTGTAAAACTTCTAGGACAGAACTTCCAGCGACAAAATTGTGCAGAATTTTATGCTTTATCTTCTGATGTTTTTAGTTTTTCGAAATTCGAACCAAAAGTTTGAAATTTTTGTAAAAAACCCCATTTTTCAATATTTTCGAATGTTTTGTTCGAATTATTTTTGAGGAGCGGAGGAAAGCGCTGCGGCATTTTCTTACAAATTAGATGAAAAAAATTATTCTTTAGACTTAACCAAATTCTCGGCAAAAGACGCCAAATATGCCGCTGAAATACTGGTTGAATCTTTTCAAATGTTGAATGTTGGTCAAGATAGAGTTTCGAAACGAAAGAAAGCTAATCTGAAAATTGAAGATACGATGAAATCATTGATCGAAAACATCAGAGAGAGATTAATGTGGAATGATCCCGATATCGAAGGGTTGAAGGCGGCAAATTGGCTAGGAAATATTGAGGTTAGTTTTCAACAAAATAAATGATCAATAATCATAGATCTTCTAAAAAAATTACATTCTGTTTATACCATTATAATAAATATTTCCTATAATATGTATTTTCAGAGATGCGCTTCAAACCATCCAAAATTCACAAATAATATCACAAAAACATTCGCTGCGGCAAATTTTTTCTACTACTTTTATAGCAATTTGTACAAGTTTGGCGCACAAAACATGGACACATTGATCAAATATTCCCAAACATTTTCTCTTATTTGGGTCGATATTGGCGTATTTTTTGAACTGATGTTGAGAGAATTCCAAGTTATTGCGAAACAACAAATTTAAAAATGTACATACACTGTAAATTCATGAAATCTTATCGAAATATCGGTACCTTAATTTTTTTTATGGCATATTAGATATTTTTCCATAATTTTTGATCTATTTAATTTCTTCCTTATTTTATGTCAATTTTATTTTTTTAATTATTTATTGTATAAAAATTAAAATAAAATTGAATGTCCCCCTAAAAATATTTTCCATTTTATGAATCAATCTTTTCTCCAAAAATATTCTAAATACCATAAGTTGAAATTAAAAATAATACTTTCAAATTTATATTGGTGTCTTGAAAATAAAAAAATTCTTAAAATAAAAAAATTCACAATTTTTTGAACCGTTCCTCTCATAATTCAATGACTGTGTGCATTTTGGGCCCAACGTTGAAGTTGCTGATGTTGGCTGGTCCCAATGGTGCTCACAGTTGCGGTATGCTTGCCAAACACCTTCAGATAGGCCCGATGGTATTCTTTGCTGAAATATTTTGGCAAAATTAATTTTTTAATAATTTGATTTGCCTGATCAAGAACAGTACGGGTCCCTGGCTGGAAGTGGCCATGATCAGGATGGGTGTGAACAGGTAGTTGTTGAGGTAGTGGAACTCGATGGGGTCGATCTGTTTGACGAATTGGGAATGGATGTAGGAGATGCTGTTGGCGGCCAGCAGGAACACCATGATCACGCACAGGGAACGCACCAGGGTCTTTGTCTCGATGCCCACTTCAATAATAAAAATTTTATAAATTTTGTATTTATGAATAGGAAAATGGTATCTATCCACTGAATAATTTGAGAAAAAAACCTTTCTGTTTGCTTTATTGATTCAAATTGGCTTTATTGATTCAATTTTCCATTTATGGATTATTTTATTTATTAGCATTAAGGCAATTTTTCACTGGATCTCGATTGAAACCAGACAGTTCGAGCTTAATTCCAACCCTGTGGACTTCTTACTTTGGTGTTCCGATTTGATGTCTTTGATTTTCAAATTTGGTCTCTCTACCCATTAAATTTGTTATTTATTTCAATTATATAATGGTATACAAACTAATAGGATTTTGTCCAATATTTTACCCATCATATGTCGGTACTCCTTCCATTTGATCACTCCCATCAGAAACACATAGCAACCAATGCTCCCGTACTGGGCACATTGGACCAACAGATACACAAAGGTGGCAGCCGAAACCGCCGGCACATCCAAAAGGGTGCATCCGACTGGTCTGGAAGAGTTAGGGTTCGAATTCATCATATATGGATTTTCCACAAAATAAAAGTTACTTTTCCCATTGGCCAACACTGTCAAAATAGGAAGTGACGCAGGTGACCATTGCGTGACAAAACGCCAGACCCAGCAGAGGTCCAATGTAGAGTTTGTATGGGTTCCGCTTTTTCATCCTGTGCAATGTGTTCAACATGGCTACCTTTATCGGTAGTAAGCACAAATATGAAACACGGTAAACTATGATAATAAAAGGAAACCGAGGAAAAAAAGTTCAATCGCGTGCCACGTACATGAGTCTTTGCCATATTTATTCTGTCCTAATGGCTATAAAAATTGTGTTATTTTACTATTTTTCCTCTGGTAATAAACGCATTTGAAAATTTGAATGTAGCTATTTGAGTAATAGACGAGGGAAATACAGACCAGGGAGATTTAAGGGAATCAGGAATACGATAAATGGATAACAATAAAGGGATAGAAGCGAAAATTGAGGAATTAGAATGTTCAGTTATTATAAATTTTGTCATATTTAATATTTAAAACATCATAAAATTTATGTATAAGAATATGTGTATATTCAAAATGGGCCGAGTCCGCTAGAGTCCTGAAAGGAACTAAACTGGATTTTCAACTCCTTGTTCTTAGTTTATTGAGTTTTTCATTTTTTCATTTTATTTAACCTAGAGTTTCTTCCTTGGACTCATCCATCCTTCCATTGTTCACCGATTTGGCTGGGGCTTTTTTGAACAAGTCAAGACCGGCCGATAAACCTCTCTCTGATGACTGACCGATTTGTGCAAATAATACCAACCAAAATGGGAACAGAACATGGACGAGTCGGTCAATGGCGGTGATAATGCTGCAGCCAAAGGCCATGACAAAGCCGAAACGGCCGATAATGACCGGGAAGCAAGTCCGAAGGGAGATGAAGTTCCATCCGGTCAGAACGACGACAAAGCCAGCACTGTAGCTGAGATGGTAGAGGGCGGAGAAGGCCGAGTCCAGGGCGATCAGAACATTGCAGGGACCGTGAAGTGATTTGAAATTGGGAGAAAGTTCAAGATAAAGCATAATAACTTCATTTTTTTATGAATCCAACAGATTTAGAGTTGGAAAAAGGCTTTCTATCCTTTAAAATTAAAAAAACTGAAAATACGAAATTTTACAGTAAATAAAAGGATTAAATTAAATTTAAGATCCTTAGCTATCTGCTTGTTTTAGAATATGATTTGCATCATAAAAATAATAAATACTTTGTCTTAATGGTAACAAAGATCAGACTGGCATTGAAACCAATGCCAACAACGCTGATCAGCCATTTGAAGCCGATCGGGAAGAACAAAGCTCCTGTGAAGCCGGCATCTTTGAACATCGCATAAAGCTTAAAAATAGCGTTAGAATATTTTCTATTTCTGATTAGATAGCTGTTGATTTCCAAAGTAATTCATCATGTAATTTAGTTTTAAAAAAATGTTTCATTACAAAATCAAAAATCTTTCTTTATGAATTCACTTCCCTAAATTACTTGAGCCTTTTTAAAAAATCAAATAATCAAAATAACTAACCGATCCATTAGCAGAAGACATATAAGCGAATATCTTGTTGAATATTATGCTTTAAACCTGTTGAGAATTATTTTGGACTTATCAAATCCAAACCAAACTAATAACATGTGATATGGTATAATTAATGATATGGCCATTTGGCAAGAAAATGTGTTAAAAATGAATCTGAGCTCTTACTTTTTACTTTAGTGTGTATTGTACCCAATTTATAAGGACAGGGTAAGGCATGCAATGGTTTCAACGGCCAATGGATAAAGCAAAGCAAATTAACAAATGAACTTATAATGGTGGTTGTAGAGATCATTCAATTATATAAAATAAAATTTTATTCCAATCAAAGTCAAGTTCATAAAACGGAGATTAAAGATTGCCAAAGTTTTTTAGACAATTGGGCAAAATCCTTTATCCTAGTTATTTTTTAATTTT
Source organism: Rotylenchulus reniformis (assembly GCA_001026735.1). Classification (NCBI taxonomy): domain Eukaryota; kingdom Metazoa; phylum Nematoda; class Chromadorea; order Rhabditida; family Hoplolaimidae; genus Rotylenchulus; species Rotylenchulus reniformis. The sequence goes on from LDKF01001146.1 coordinate 45,451, forward strand.
AATTATCTGGCCCATAAACAAAGCAAAAATCAAAAAACGAATACAATTTAAATTTATTAATCATTATTTATAAATACTATATTTATATTTGGGAAAAATTTCTTTGGGGTTTTTGAATTTTCTTTTATTATGAAATAAATTTAATTTAGAATGCATGAATAGGTATAAATAATTGGGGTTTTAGAATATAAAATTAAACTTTTTGAGAAGGATAAAATGCTAAAATAGCCGTTGTAGTCTCCTCATTAAATTTTAATGCATTTATTAGCATGATTTATCACAATTTTATAGNATGCTTTCAGACTTATTAAGCTGATCAGAAAAACTTTTCCTGCACAAATTAATATCTACAAAAAATATATTTCCGGCAAAATATATTTAAATAATTTAAGCATTATTTTCATTATAGTTTAATTTATATTTTAGCAATTGAATAAATAAGTAATATATTTCATATTATTGAAAATACATTATAACATACTATAAAATTTAAAAGAAATAACAAACGTAAAAAGACCATTCAATAGTTTTAAACTCCTTTATCCAAAAGGAGTTTAAAAAACAGGAATTCTTCACGTTATTCTCAGTCAGTATTTTTTCAATGATCTTCAGATGATCAAATGAAATTTAAAAAATCATTTATCATCACTAGGGCTCGGAAAAATATTGACATAAAATCGCAAAATATACGTATAAAATATCGACCAAAAATCCCAAAATATCGGCAAAAATTAGTTAAAAAATCGGCATAAATTTTTCAAATTATTAAAAAAAATAATGTAAAATTTCTCAAAAAAATTTATTCTTGGTTTAAATTGCTAGGCGTTAAAAAATCTTTCAAAAATTTGAATTTTTTGAGTAAATTTTCGAAAAATTTCCAAAAATTGAAATTTTTTCTATTTTATTGCATTTTTCTTAAGAATTTTCCAAAATCTTTTGAAATGAGTCCATCCAAATCTTCCGTCCCTCATCTGAGACCAATGTCCGATTGGATACCAGTTGGTGGAGTTCAGCACCAAATTGCATTGGATCCCGTTCTGTTTCAGCTCGTTCCACCAGGAATCACAAGCTGTCTTCACGACCATCGCTGAAAATTGCATAATATTAGTAACGGGTTGGACCAGAAATATGTATGTATAAAGTAATCCATGTATGGACATATGTAGGTATATTAACCGGTTGCTAGGTCATTCCGCAAAAAGTATCAAAATGGATTTTTTTAAAAAAAAAAGTAGTACTAGCTTATGCAAAATAAATAAAAAATAAGAAATATATAATTTGTTAGATAGAAAAAAATTAAATTTTTTTAATGGTAAAAAACTAAAAGTCAATTATAAGTAATGAATTTTAGTCTCTTAAGATAATTTAAGTTAGGTCATAAGAGTAAAAATCGCCAAAAAATTGGTTGAGAAAAAAAATCGGGTAAAAAAATTAGCTAAGAATCAAACTATTTTTTCTTTATTTTTAAAATACATAGTTTCTTTATTTTTAATAATGTATTTTAGCACTAATTTTTGCACTCAAAACCCATTTTGATACTTTTTGCGGAACGCACTTTTTGATATTTTTTGCGGAATGACTCAGCACGATATTAACCATGTAATGACCAACATCTCTGTTCCTAATATTCTGCGATTTTCAGCAATGGTCGTGAAGACAGCTTGTGATTCTTGGTGGAGCGAGCTGAAGCAGAACGGGATCCAATGCAGTCTGGTGCTGAACTCGACCAACTGGTACCCAATCGGACATTGGTCTCAGGTGAGGGACGGAAGATTTGGATGATTTTTTTTTTGAAAAAGACGACCTTAGCTTGTAGATTTATTTGAAATTTTGCCAATTCCAGCAAGCATGGGCCAAAACCGGTCAGATTGGCTGTGCGGTTGCGCGATGCCCCAACTCCACTTGGAAAACTTATGTGGTGTGCAACTACGGTCCAGCGTAAGAATTATGATGAAATTATTAACATAAATTTGCAATATAAAAACCTGGTATATCATATAGAATATTATATCATAGTCGTGGATACAGATCCTATAAAAACATTTTATTCAACTATTTTTTCTCATGTCCATCTTAAACCCGTCTACTTTTAGCCATTCCACCCAATACTAATTTTTTGGTAAAATTTTACAAAAATTGATTTTGAATTTTCATTTTTCTGTCCGATTTTTAAAAAATCTCGGTTAAAAACTAATCATTTTTTAAGGTGTGGCCCAATATAGTTGAGATGCGACTGACCCGCGAGTTGTTTCTACTTCCCCGAACCCTTGCGGGGGAAACCCCGGTTCTCCATCCCGATCCCGGATGTCCATCAAGACTGGATAAATGATGCTTTATCCGGGGCGGTGATTTGGGGGACAAAGGGACTGAGTGGGGGAAGAACATTGTTGGGGACAATGAGTGACATTATATAGGTGATCGGGGACAAATGGTGACAATTGGTGTGGGTGGTGGCCAATTGGTGAGGGATAAATAAAGGTGAAGAGAGCGGGCAGAGGGTGAAAGAGTCCGAAAATAGTATAGGTAGAGATAGAGGGGATGATGGGATCTCACTCTCCTACCCTGACAAGGGACGTCCACGTCCCTAGCCGGAGCGGAGGAGTTGATAGGTCTGCAGAGGAAAGAGATATAAAGACATTGTGCTTGGCTTGGGGCAAAATTGATTGGTTATGGGGTGGAGGGTCAGCAGAATGGGGAAAATGCACATTCATTCTTTCCATTTTCTATGTGAATATGTACATAAGACCCTATGCTGTACAATTCTGATGAATTTATTTTATTTTTTATTGTTCAGTTGCGAGTAATTTTTGTATAAAATATTTTATGTTCCCCTTTTATGTAGATGTGGTTTTTTT
>LDKF01001147.1:13156-24562 GCA_001026735.1 Rotylenchulus reniformis
CCCTACATTATAACCCCCGGGAGTTATATCCAAATAACCAAAAATTGATTTTTTATATACGGAAAAGAAAAAAATTTCAAACTTCAATGGAATAATCGGTATTGTAGTTTCTTTCATCAAAAATGCGAGCATTTCTATTTTGATAAAATTTTAGTGTATTTCTTTTCGAGAACCCCGTTCTTAGGAGTGTATTTTTGTCCGAAACCTCATTCTTAGGGGTGTATTTTGGTCAGGGACCTCTTCTTAGGGGTGTATTTTGGTCAGGGACCTCATTCTTAGGGTTGTATTTTGGTCCGGGATCTAATTTTTGTTAAATATTGCTTTGATGAGGGAAATTAGTAAAAAATGAGATCATTTTTAAAGAATTTTGGAAATTTTTTTCTAGTAAATGACCCTACATTTTCCAAAAATGAAAATAGTAGTACCCCCCCCCTCTTCAGACAGAGTTGTTCTATGGGCAGATAGTGAATGAATGACTAAATTGAAATTTTTCATTTTGCCGATGCTTTTATATGAAATTTTTTAAAAAAAAGTGGTTGGTCGATTGGAAAAATCAATTAAAAATGGTTTAAGATACGAAAAATGCTCAAGTGCATTGGGATGAACGCTACCCACTCGCGACCATTCAATAGTGTAAGGGAGAAGAGGAAATGCCTCCCGAGAGTGATTCCCACCCCATAAAAAGCATCCATAAGCGGAGGGCAAAGCGTGCTGCCCGCCGGACAGGAGAAATGTGGGTTCAAGTCTCACCGGCGGACTAACGTTTTGCACAAGCTTTATTGTAGAAAACATCCATAAAAGACATTAAATCTGTCTTTATAATTTTGTATAGGCAATTTTATAAAATTGTTTTTGGGCAAATTTGGCCAGATTGATGGTTTTTAAACATCCTAGCAACATAATGGTCCTCTAGAGGTGTGAGCTCTTTCTCGCGTGCTAGGTAATACCTAAATGAATGCGATGACAAGATCATCCGAATTTGGTTGACGTTGCTGCGCGATCAGGCGGGAAAGGTTGCCGGATGAAGCGGAAGTTTTGGACGAACTCCTGGTAATAGTTGACCATGCCCAAAAGTGAGCGAAGTTCCGCGACATTTGTCGGTTCTGGCATGTCCACAATTGCTTGGATTTTGTTCTTCCAGTTTTGTTGATGATGACACCCAGATATTTGATCTGGTCTTGGAAGAACGAGCATTTGTCGATGCGAACCCGGAGTTCGTACTCTTGGATGCGTCCGAAGAGCTGCTGAAGGTGTGCTTTGTGCTCTTCGAATGACTTGCTAACGACAATGACGTCATCCAAGTATGCTGTGGTGAACGGAAGATCAGCAAGCATGCTGTCCATGATCGACTGGAAAATTCCCGGTGCTGATTTAACTCCGAATGGTAGACGCTGATACTGGTAATTGCCGCGATGGGTGGCGATTGTACACAGTTCTTTGGACTGATCGTCCAGTTCCACTTGGAGGTAAGCGTCCTTGAAGTCGATCTGGCTAAAAATTTGGCCTCCGTTCAAGTTGCGAAAATGTTCTCTGGCAGTGGCAGAGGGAGCTGATTGAGCATCAGCGCATCGTTCAAGCCAGTGGAGAAATCTGCGCAAAGACGGGCTGTCCCGTTTGCTTTCTTGACGACCAGGATGGGTGCAGCCCAATGAATATGGTCGACCGGCCTGATGACTCCCATCTCTTCCAGACGGTCCAGTTCGCTGTTTACGACTGGCAAAGAGGCGTACGGCACTGGCCGAGCCCTTCGGTAGACTGGTACCGCGTCTGGTTTGAGGACGAGATGAGCTTGCGTCTTGGTGCAGTGTCCCAAGTCATCTGCGAAGACCTGCGGAAACTCTGATTGGAGTTTGGCCACGACCGACTCGACTTTGACGGGGTCGTTTAATGGCTCAACACTGCCCAGATGATGCGTTGGACTCGGTGTTTTCCCTGAATGAGCTGCTTCATGTGCTCCAGGAATCCGAACTTGTCCATCGTTGATGCGCATATCAAGTTAAGTGAACCGCGCTTGGCCACGTAGAACGGCTGTTCAGTGATGATGCCGTTGAATTCGAAGGTGGTCAGGCCTTTGCCTATAAAAAAACATCGGGTTCCTTCAAAGAACCGTCCCTGCTCACTGCATAGTTGGATTTGAGGCTTGCCGATTGAGCGGTGTGTGCGCTCATCGATGATGTTCACCTCTGCTCCGCAGTCGAGGGTGAAGGAGACCTGCTTCCCGTTCATGATGATGGGTGCTTGCAGGAGGCCTGATGATGTGACCGTGCTGATGAACGCGGCGGGTAAGGTGACTGTGTTTCAGTTCTTCTGACCCTTACCCTTTTTGGCCTGGAATTCTCGAATTTTATCACATTGTTAGCTTCAAACCCCCTATAAACACCCGAAAAACGCATCTGTACGAATGATTATAAAAAACGACCTCCAATTCCCGATTTTTCCTGAAAAACTTTGGCCGATAACTCCCAAATTTTTTTCGCCCAAAAGTTAGCCAACATATCAGAGTACGTGCTTTTTGGTCCCGCTAAGCCATTGCGCCACTAAAAAGGATAGCTGTCGAAGGTCCCAAAAATTTTTTGGTCGATTTTTGACCGGTTTCGATGGCATTGGGACACTTTTGGGTTGGGGAGTCCTTTTACGCATAAAAAGGACTTACGCGTTGTTTTAAAATCCCCCTGGAGATTAATTTGTGAATCGGGGAACAGACGGTTCTTTAACTCAACACTAAAAAACTTTACTCTTCCAAGTTTATTGTATGTATATAGGGATCAGGGCTGGACGGAATTCCGGATTCCGAGTTCCGGATTCCGGAAATTCCGGGGTTTTTTCGCTTCGGAATTCCGGTTTCCGAGTTCCGCCGGAAGGGCTAAAAATCCGGAAAAATCCGGAATTTTAAGCACCCCTAAGAAATGGTCCCCGGCGGCCCCGATAGGGACCGCCGTGGAAAATTTTTTTGAAGTTTTATCAAATTTTCTAAAGGAAATTGACCAATTCTTTGGTTTTGATGAAAATTTCTTTCAAAAAATTTTAACAGAAGGACCCTTTTCATTTTTTTTGATTTTGGCATTTCGGGAAGGGGGGGACATACATACAAAAAAGGAGAATAGAAAAGGTTAGAATACGAAAGGTAATTTGGCTTAATGTTGAGCTATATTCAAATGAAGACTGGAACTGTCCGATTTCTTAAGAATATAATAATAATATTAAATATTTTCAAAAAAATTCGGGATCCCGGTCGGGATTGAAATTCTGAATTTCGGGATTCGGGATCCCGGCTTCGGGATCGGGATTAGCCATTTCGGGATTTCAATCCCGAATCCCGATCCCGAAACATCGGGATCCCGGCCGGGATCCCGATCCCGCTGCACCCTAGTTTGACGTCAGGGTCCAAAGGGTTGATTTTGTAGTGGCGTAACACCCGGGTGTCTGCTGCCAGCAAAATTCTGTCTGTAAGAAAAAAAAAGATAAAAATAAATCTCAAACAGATATAAATTCCGTCTAAACTGTTGTTAGTCGTTAAAAATAGTGCCAAATGGCCGAAAATATTTTTTGAAGCTTCATAGGCCAGAAGTATAAAAGGCAAAGATTTGTAAAATTTAATTTTAAGCATTTTAGTACCTACACATAGTTTTTCGAACTTCGGCCAAAAAGTTTGAAATCCCTTATAAAACCTATATTTTTTGGTATTTGGGGCAAAATTTCTAACTTTTTGGTCGACTTTCAAAAACTAAAAATATCAGAGGATGGAGCATTAAATTCTGCACATTGATTTTTTATTATTTCAGCCTAACAAGTTCTAAAAAAATTCGGCCAATCCTTTGCATTTGACACTTTTAAAAGCCCTATTTGGCATTATTTTTGGCGCCCTAGCATCATATAAATCGAATAAAATTATATATTCATCGATATTTTTTATCCTACCGCTTTGATCATCTGGTAAATTGCTGAATTTAAAGAAAATAATTATCACAGTTGTGAATAAATACATTCTGAATTAGAAGAATTAAGTATGAAGAGTTTTAAAGCAAAATAATTCTAATCGCTTTTTAATGCAGTCTGAATATGATGCTCCTATCGGTTAGGGCATGAAATTATGGGTATGAAAAAAATTAGGGCATGAAATAATATGGGCAACAAATTGCGAAATAAGGACATAAAATACATACGGATGAAAAATTCACAAAAATGGATAAAATTATGGAAATATGGACAAAATTTTGGCTAAATTTCGGCAAAAAATCGAAATTTTTCTTCAAATTCCATTTCAAATTTTATATTTTTGCTTTGTTAAAATTGACTATATTGTATTTTCCTTTTTGAAAATTATGAGAAAAATTTTTTCGAAATTTTTCCCCAAAAATCGAAAATTTTCGGTTTTTAGTGCATTAAGAAGTTTGCGTAAGAATTTTCTCAAAAATTGTGAAATGTGGATGAAATATTGATAAAATATGGATCAATATAAGTTAGAAGATTCTAATTAGGGTTGCACGGTGAAACTGGCAAAAATTTATTGTTTTCCAAACTATTAGAGTTTTATATAAATGCAAATACCTAGTAATATAGTTTTATCATCCGCACCATCCAAAATCATGAAAGTTTGCTAAATCAAAATTTTTCCAAAATATATCTCTACGATAGATTTTGCTCCTTCATTTGCAACATATATTTTAATCATTCTGGCGCTGGAGTTGGAGATTTGGGATACAACTCAGCAATAGACCAAAGACCGTCTCATAGGGAATTTCTCCGTTAAATCCGCAAGGAAAAAAATATGGATAAAATAAATGGAAAATCATTTGAGCGGCGGCGATCCATTCGATTTCTCATTGCTCTCGGCTTCCGTTTTTTTTCTGGCGATCTTTATTCTCCGCTCGATGGAACTTCGGTGGATCGCTTTAATCGCAGACTAGGATGAGCCAGAAAATGGCCTTCGGAGAGAAATAAATATATATGTGATTATTTAAAAAACAATTTTTAAAAAATAGCAATTATTTATTATCCAGAAATTTTGCGCTTAATAATTGAGAATTTAATAAAAATTGAAGTAGTCAATACTTTGAATATTTATTGAAATATTGATATTCTTCAAATATTATAGATATTCATTAAGTCTTGCAGCACTTGGCCTAGTTTTATATCAGCATGAAATTTTAGCTAGCATAAAACTACTTTTCCATTCTAATAGCTAATAATACTATGTGACGGTAAATTGTATTTCACGGATAATTTAAAAATTGGACCCCGACTTTGGTGGACCCAAAATTTTGGGACAATTGCTTTTAACCTGCTTAAAATTGAGCAACAACTAGCTACAAAATGAGCCTGATAAGCTCTTTCGAATGGCTCCATTGCCATTCGAAAGTATGGCCAAACGGAGATGAACCCAAAAAAAATTGGAGATTCCTTTCCCGCGAAGAGGAATGCCCTCCCCCACGTGCTGCCCTATTTATAATTGTAAATAATTTCCCAAAAAAAGTAACACGGTGATGGGGTTTTTGGAAAAATCATGGAAGGAAAGGATCATTTTTGGTCTTCTGGTAATTAAAAAACATCAAAATTTATGGGTCCAAAAATGTCTGGATTGGGATAATAATCCCTCTTCGCGGTGGGAATGCCCACCCCCTCGTTCTGACCTAGTAGCAACCAACATTGAGCTCGCCGCCCTGCATCACCAGCTTGCACACCTTGCAGTCCTCGAGCTGCCTAGCGGGCACGAGTTTGCCCTTGGTGGCACTGGCTTCATTATATCCACTTATCCAACATTTGGATCCAATTTCACATTTTCCAGCAAATTTCCTCGGAATTGACACATGGGAGAGCTTTGAAGTAGCAGGAAACTCTACAACCCATTTATTCTCATAGCAGGAAATCTCAACTTTACAAACAGTGTAATATTTTATCCGACTCCCAGGAGCTATTTTCGGGTATTTAATTGGACTCTTATCAACGCTCAGCTCAAAGATGAGGTTGTCAATGTTATCATCGGCAGCAGCAATTTTTGAATAGCGGGATTCAAAAATATTAGAGTCTCAAAACGATACATCCTGCTCCTCTCTCTGATTTGGATTTCCTCCTCCTCTCTCTATTTATCCCAACTCCTCTGACCCTCTCCTGATCTTCGACATCGACCATATTTATCCATCATATAATCTCTTCTCTGACCGTCGATCTTATTAAACTTCTTTCTCTTTGACTTCACCATTAGGCTTTGGGGGTCTTCGGGAACTTTAGCCACATAATTTTTAACGTTAACTATGTCCTTCAATAATATAAAATTTTATATCAAATCATAATAAACATTGCTCGTTCTCTTCTAAGCCAATAAGCTGGGTAGTCTGATGCGATTCCTTTTTTTCTAAATTAGAAAACGACATTTACAGATCGATATCTAGTGTCGAATAAACAAATTTATTATAATTCCCTTATAATTATTATGATTAATGAACTGAATTCTTTTTGGATATTGTTCTACTGCTTGTTTTTCTTTTTCCAGTAGTCAGTTTTTTATTGTAAATTTTTTGTAGCCCCGTCGTTGATCGTTTATTATAAAATAATATGTTTTGCTAAATTAAATTAAATATTTAGTTCATTTATTTTATGGGGTACAAATTTTTAGAATAAAATTTCTTATGAATTTTTTTTTTGCTTATAGAATGCTTGGCAAATGGCATAGGTAAGGGGTAAGCTGCCATTTTTGCTACGATTGCCCAAATATTTCACCTATTAGAGGATAATTATTTGTCATTTCTATTTCCTATTTTTTAATATTTTATTTTTAGAAATCGACCGCGGAATCAAATTTAAGAAATGGCAAGTCGGAGAATGTTTGACGCGCTCGAAAATAGAACCCGGCAACCAATTCCGACTAAAATTTCATAACTTTATTTATACAATCAATTGGTATCTGTTTACAATAAAAAAATGGTAATTAAATAGGGTAATATACAAATGCAAATATGCTTTAAATATTCCCGCCCTTTATTTTGGCAATTTTTTTCTTATTTTAATAATTTATTAAATATTATTTATTGTTTTATTGTAAAAATTATATGGATAGCAAAATTTCAATTGAGTATGGCCTAAAATATGAGCTTTCTTATTAATTCAGATATTTTAGGCTCTTTATACATATTCTGATATTTTAGGCATTTTTACAAAGTTATTTTAGGCATTTTTACAAAGTTAATGTCTATTCAAAATCCCTCAAATTTAAAAAAATTTTGAACTTTTTTGCGCACCCTATGTTTGCCATCTATTTAAGTATAATTATGGCCTATCAAAAGCCTTAAAGCCTTAATAACACCGTTTAAAAGTCTTGAGAACTTTTTACCATAACCATATTCGGATCAACCAAACGCTCAAAATTCGCGGAATATTGACAAAAAATGCGTAATATGCAAATTATCCACAAAAGGTTGAAAAAATGCAAAAATAAGCAGATAGTAAACCAGGCTATAAGGTTGTGAGGCGGCAGGTGGGACACACAGATGCGACGAGTGCACGGTGGACTTTTGCAACGGTTCTGGTGGGGATAGCGGCGGAACCAAAGGTACGGAGGAGGAATTGAGTAGCGCGCGGAGGGATATCCCGACATTTTTGGGTCCATCCCCGCCGGTCTCTGACGACTCCATTCCGGATATACCTCATCCCCGCGGGGAATTCGGGGATTAAAATGCACCCTCTAAAGGTGTCATTCTGATCCATAGTAAAAAAATTGTGCTGGGAAACCAATCAAAAAATGAATCAATTTAAAAAGAAGGGGGTCCTAATTTTAAAGAATTTCTCTGGTGGCCCCACCGCCGGCATCTTCGACAGATCTCTCCAAAAATCCCTTTCAATTTAGGGTCAAATATGATCATTTTGCAATATAAAATAAGCTTAGAAATACCTAAAAACTAATTTTCTTTGGAAAATATTCAGGATAAATTGCTAAAAAGAGCAAAAATTCATTGCCAAAAAGTCGATGATCATCCCTATATCTGGCCCATCCCCGGTCCTCAACTGGCCTGTGAAATTCCCCTCCCCGATTTTTCCAAAATCCTCGTCTCCATACTATGCCAGGAGGAAGCAACGGTTCGGACGGTTTGTTTGGTGCAATGTTTGCGGTGGTGATCATGATGGTGGTGGCGATGCTGATCAGCTTGTTCAACGGATTCGGGCATCTTTGCTAATCAGTGATCGGAGGGGAGGGGCAGAAGAGAAATTCGCTTACCTTTTATTCCTATAAAATGTGCAAGATTTTTTTTTTGAAAATATGCTTAATAAAGTTGGTTTGCTTTTTTTAATTTTTCTTGAATTTCAATAAAAAAGTTGAATTCAATAATATATATATATTAATTATCTATGGTAAAGTGGTTAGTGAACCATCTTTCGTCACAGAGAATCTACAGTTCGATTCACCACCAAAGCCACATTTTCATTTTTTTAAATTTTTTCACGCTGTATTTCCTAGACCATCAATATGTTTTTTGACAATTTGCAATTTGCCTTATTTTTCTACAATAAATTTTTTGTACATTATTTTTACAATCCTACATTATTTTTTCAAAGCCTATCAAGAGGGCCGTTTATTTTCGAAAAAGGCGTTTCCATTTTTGTGTCCTCCAATTTTTTTCGTTATGTTGCCCTTATTCCAATGACAATAAATTAAAATTGAATTGCCTTTTTTGCTTTTTTTATTTTAAAAACTTTATTACTTTTCGCAACATTTGCAACTAAAAACATAATAATTCTCATCATTTTTCATTGCAATTAATGACAATAATTTTGCTCCCCATCGAAAATGTTGACCATGTCCTCTATAGCATACATGGCAGCAAAATAGTGTCCCGCATTTTTATGCCCCCAATCATGAAGATGCCGGTCGTCGATCGCAGGTACAACTCATCAGACATCTCATGGCCTGGATCACGACTTGTGGGCGGAATGCAGTACTGGCCTGATTCGGCGGTCATGTTGCAGAACTAAGGGGTTAAAAATGAAACAGTACAGTATTTGGGTACGTATTTTATACGTACTCTATATCAACTATCCAATGGTTTTTTCGCCTATCAATGTTTAAATCAGTACCGATTACATATAAAACAGTGCCGTATTATCCATTTTAAGTAGTTTTGCTGTAATAGTTTAGTTTATTCTCACCTTGTATATTTTTTAGAAATCGCCTAAAAATCGTAAATTTTGACGCTGAATCCGATTTTAACTTTCACTTTGGGGTACTGCGTCATCTGACGTCACTTTTTGACGCTGACGTCAAAAAACTTGTAATTCGATTTTTATCCCTAAATTTTTGACGATGACGGCAGCATCAAAAAGTGACGTCAGATGACGCAATATGTCAAAATGGACGTCAAAATCGGATTCAGCGTCAAAAACTACGCCGGAAAAGAGGTTTTTAGGCGATTTAAAAAATATTTTTTCAAAAAAAGAGATACTGTTACCACGACGAATTGGTACTGGTATTAGTTTAGAGTTATGGTTTATTTTTAACATTTAATACAATATTTTGTTGCCATGAAAAAGACACAAAAATCTAATAAAAATTAAAACTTATAAAAAATTGCAAACTCGAGGAGTCCACTCGGAATCGGGCTCGGTCTTGTAGTAAATGTTCCATGCGCACTTGAAAAATCGGCACTCTACGGGATATCTAGAAGTAAAAAAGTTGGGCAATGGCGCCAGGAGTGGCAGATCGGGCAGCCGGGGAAGCCGATGCTTTTTGTCCGTAACTGGATAATGCAAAAAAAAAACACAGATGACAATTAGAAAATAATAAACTATAAATAAAAAATTAACAATTTTTATTTTATCGATTATTTATTTTAATTGAAATTTTGTTGTTATTTTAAACAAATACAAAAAGGCATCAATTATAAGAGAGTGGATTTTAATTTTTTTCCAAAAACATTTTTGTCATATTTTACAATATAATACAATATTATAAAAACATATTTGCAAAGGGGTTTAAAAATAAGCACCCTCTGGGGTCCTAAAAGATGTATAACATTGCCTCCTGTCTCGTTATAATTTGAGCTTAAAGATCATTGTCTAAAGTTGTCCGCAGGGAGTAAAGTTATGTTCAATAGGGCTTTTTGCCAAATAACCTGTATTATTAACCCCAGGAGGTTATATTTTTCAACCCCTCTTCAGAAGAGGGGTCTATTTCAGTGGGTTAAATTGCAGGGGGGTTATAATACAGTACAGTAAAAAATTTTTGCCTAACTTTGTTTTCATTTGGCCAAATGTCAAAAGTGTGCTCACTCATGACGATTCAGTGTTTGATACCCAAAAACTCCACCGCAAACTCGAATTTTAAAATGGTTTTAGAGTCATTTCGTTCGGCAAACTGTCAGCTTCTAATGTTCATGTGTAAAATTATTATTATCAAACTAATTGATGCCAATAAGTCTTAGCTCTGAAACATTTCATTTTCGATTGAAAAGATCTAAAATTAAGACCAAAACCCATAACCTTATCTATTAAAAATATAAATTCCGATACATTTAATAAGATGTCTTACCATTTTTTGGATGCGTTGACATGTTTGTCTCCAATGTTTCGCGACGCATAAAATGCTTCAAAAAGTTGTGCAAATCAGTGAACAAACGGTTGCTGAGGGAGGCTAAAAATAGGCATATGTATAATAGAGTTAGACCAGGTACCCTAGTACGGATGGACACGAACTTTATGATGAGTACGTTATGCTAACTCACTTACCATAGGTTTCACATGTTCATCAGTGTTGTTAAAAGCTCCGCGCATGAATTGGACCATTATAAAATAAGTTATGGCCGAAATAATAATTTTGGTTTAATTTACAGTATTTTGGCCATAACTTTTTTTTATTATACATACAGCAAATCGGGTGGGATTAGGCTCATTTTATAATTATTGCTCTTTTATAAAAACCTTATTCATTTTCCTTGCTTTCAATTGAACTGACATAAGTTAATATCAATGGCAAGTGTCGGCACTCGGCACATCGTACATTAAATATTTTTTGGTGTTGCGGCATTTGAGTACCAGACATTTTAGGGTCCGACACTGAGAATTCAAACCCGACACTTGAGGATCTCCTTAACAAGCTTAACAGATTCTTTTTTGTTGTAATTTGAAGAAAAACTGCTAATAAAACGAATCTAATGGATTTTAGCTTCCTCATGACCCAAATATGATTTTTTTCAGCCTTTAATCCACTTAACTAGGGATTTTGCATTATCAAGTGCCGCATTAGAATCCCTCAAGTTGGTTCCTCAATTATCGGCTATCCATAATTTTTTATTCATATTATTATCAAATTGGTGCTTATATAAAAAGCACTGTCTTATGAGTTATTTCTGATGCTGATTGTGGGCACGAAGATAAAAAAAATTCTTATAATGATAATGAATCGTCCAAATGTCCACTCAA
>LDKF01001148.1:0-41243 GCA_001026735.1 Rotylenchulus reniformis
TTGCCAAACATGGGGGTAAAATGGTTTGAAACCCAAAATCAAATGTCCAAACCGTTTGTTTGGGAGGTCTACAATATATTCTGAAAGTTTCAACAAAAATTGTTCACCCTGGTCAAAACATCATCCGAACATCAAAACATCGATAAAAACATACATTCTAGTATTTGATTTTGGGTTTCAAACCATTTTACCCCCATATTTGGCAAATGTTTGGTTCACCGATGCAGAATCGGCTAGCCGAATGCGCATTCTACTGAAAATGCAGAATCGGCTACAATATATATATATGCCAATACGGTGGGATCAATCCCATTCTAATACATATAAAGTATATAGAGGACCTTTATGGGTTAAAAATAATATCTCAGAAAAAGAATCATATTTTTTGTATGCATAATGGTCACATGGGCGTAGAATTTGAGTCATTTTGAGCTATCACTATGTTTGACGTGAGTTTCAGATGAGATCACGTCAAAAAACATTTTCAAAAAACCCCAAATATTAATTCCACTATTCATTTGTGGGGTTTCGAAGGTACTGATTTCGAATCTGCTTTCAGATTTACCATATAATCAGGTAAAAATCTGATGTTGAAAAATTATAAGTACCTACTAATTGATCAAATCTTTCTTTTACGTTATGATATAGTAAGTCGATGCCAGATTCAGACTCAACGCCATAGAAATCCTTTATTGAAACATGAAATTCACGTCAAATATGGCGACAGCTCACTTCTGACACTGAATCAGATTCTACCTACACATTCACACTGTGAGAAAACCACATATTCTAAACATGATCTTTTTGCGAAAGTTTTTTTGCGTCAAAAATGGGGACACCTTTATTATTGCATATTGTCACGAAATTTTTCTAAATCATGAATGTAAACAAAATCTTCATTTATATTGGCGCCATTAAATCCATTGCATGATAAATTAAATTAGTACATCTATGAAATATTTCGGATAAAAATATAATTACCAATTCTTGATTTAGGCGGGTTCTGCACGCATCACCAAGCTCTTACTTTGTTTCGATGCTGATCCAAACAGACAAAACAGGGCAGGGAACCCTGTTTATGGAATGAAGATGAGGTATAGATATCGGGGTTTTAAATAAACTTTACCAATTAAAATTATTTTGCTATTTTTATTAAATTTTTAGTCTCGAAGTTGCTGCGATTTTACAATTTCTCCGTGATTGGGACCACTACGGTGTGAATTGCCCCACAACCCATGTTGATGCAAGACAAGAACATTCGGTCGAGTATCAGAAGGCCAAATCACCCGCCCAAAAGGCGCAATCTTTGCGATTGCTCTCGCTTGACGGCGGCGGAATCCGGGGACTTGTGCTAATTCAGGTAGAATATAGATTGGATCTGAATTTATTGGAAAGTGACAAAAATTTGAGGATCAAGTCCATTTTGACGTATTTTAATGGTGTTTAATGGTGAAGTTTTTTGTATATTCTTTACGACTAAAGGCCGGCGGCAAAACCGTCCAAGAATTTGAAAACGAGATTATTTTTTGGCACAATGAGCTGCCTGCTAGAGGCTAGATGTCTCTCAAAATAAATTGTACCATAGTGCCTACTCTAATTTCAGCGCAGAGTTTTAATTGCATTTTTTTCATTTTTTAGATGCTAATGGAGTTAGAAAAGCTTGTTGATGGACAGCAGCAAAAGAAGAAAACCGGCCAAACAAATTTTATTGAACGTCATTTCGATTGGATTGCCGGGACGAGCACCGGAGCTGTGAGTCATATTAATCTAGAATCTCTTATCTAAATTATGGAAAATAAATTTGTGATGTTCTTGTGAAAAAACCTTTTTATCTTGGCAACTGTAACTTTTCATTAAATTTTTATATGTAACCTATGAAAATGAGAATAGAAAAACATTTCAAAATTTATGCACCAAAATTTAGTAGAGTTTTTTGATAAAATGTCTATTTTCCCAAGATTCTGGCCCTTGCACTCGCCGATGGAACCTCACTGATTGACTGCCTTCGTCTGTATTTGCGGCTTAAGGACGATATTTTTGGGCCGGAAGCAAAATTGTTCCGTGGCTACAAACCGGAATGTTTCGAGCATTGTCTAGTTCAACAATTTGGCCAAAGGAAATTGTCCGAATTGAAATTCGGAGAAAAAATGAAGTAAAATTTTACCTAGAATTTTTTTTGAGGGAAGGGTTTTCATTTATTTATAACCAAAATTATAATTGAGTGTTTCTTTTGGTTTGATTTTTTTTTATGAAATACTGTCCAATTTTAGAATAGCGCAAAAATTTAGCAGAGACAAAGAATCGATGCCCAGAAATCACATCCAGAATATTGGTTATTATTCTAATTTTATTTTCTCCGATTAGTATATTAGATAAAATTTTTTAATCCATTCTTATAATTCATAGAGCTCGCCAAAAAATTCATCCCAATCATTACCTCGGCAAGGGGAGGGGGGTCGGCTCGAGTTGCGAACGAAATGGGGGATGGTCGGCCGAATTTTTTTTGCGAAGTGGCTTTTTTGCCAAATGCGAAGTATTTTCTAATTAAAAGTCATTTTTAAGACAATTTTTCCAAAAATTTGCCTTTTTGCATAATAGACCACTTCGCAAGAGTGAAGGGCGCCGGAGAAAATGGAAGTTTTTTTGGTCCTTCTCTTAAGAAAATTGATCAATTTTTGCTTAAGACTACTCCTCAAAGGGTAGAGTCCAGCGGTTCCGATAGGGACCNNCTCCTTCGAAGTCCATCCCCACAATCTATTATATCTAATAAATAATAAATGATATAATACAAAATGTATAATTAAGATATTTTTCTAAACAATCCAGCGAAATAAAATTTCTTATTTGGTTTCTTTTAATTCGAGAGATATATTAATTCTTTATCCAGCCCAAAAGTATATTCGTTGCAAATTTTACCTGTTTTTAGGGTTTTTGTAACGGCCACGAAAGCAGATCAGTTCCCGCTTGAGCTCTTGCTATTCCGCAATTATCCTTCTCCGTTCGCAAATTCCCAGAATCGTCCCGATAAAGTGCCTATCTGGTATGCCGCCAGATGTTCAAGTGCGGCACCCACATATTTCCCTAGCTTGGATGGCTTGATGGATGGAGGTACATCTAGTTACGATTTAAGTCCTAACAATAAAATAGAAATCGGTGGTAATTGTGGAGCAAATTTTTTTAATTTTGAGTTTTTGTTCATTTTTACAAGGAATTGAGCAATTTTTACTTAAGCAGAGGACTATATAGAAGATTTTTTAATTCTGGTCAATTTTTTTACAGTTGAAACTATTTTCTTTCCCCTTCCCCCGAGTTCTTAATTTTTTTTATTTATTTAGTATATTAAGGGAAGCCATCAAACAAAATTTTGTATTTTGGGCTTTTTTTTAGAAAATTGTCAATTCATTTCTGCCCCCCCCCCTCAGAAAATTTTTTATTTATGTACTGGCCTTGGTGGGGCCAATAAATCAATTTTTATTTACTGGCCTTAGCGCTTCTCGGTACAGGCCTAGCCTAGTTTATATTTGGACTAGGTCATTAGAGAATTTTTTTCTAGCAGCAAGAATCGGATTAGATCTAATTGAAATTATAAAATTTAGATTTTATGAAAAAATTTTTGATATAGGTATGTTTTACTTGATAAAATGGAATTTTATGATATGAACTCACCCAAAATAAAATTATTCCTATTGAAGGTTTAATTGCGAATAACCCAACTTTGGCGCTTTTGGATGAGATTGATCAAAGTGATCAAATTGCCTTTGTGTTGTCACTCGGCACCGGCAGACCACCTGTGAGACGGGTCGGTTCCATCGATTTTTGGTTGCAAACCGTAATGTCTGCTCTGACTCGATTTTGGTCGTATTTACGAACTTTTTCGCATTTGGTCAAAATGTTCACTGAACAGGTAATTGGGGAAAATTGAAATGTAACTCATTTTTTCATTATTAGGCGAACAAAGGCACCGATTTGGGGTCATCGGAGAATTTTGAAAATTTAATTCCTTTTCTAAGCATTATTATTTAAATGAAAGTTTTTAAAAAAATTCATTATATTAAAATAATGGCTCCGATGAAAAAATATTTTTCTTAGAAAATTTTATCATTTTCTGATTAGTATTCTTTTTTTGTCTGGGAGCAGGCATTCCCGACCCTGTTATTAGATGCCTGATTCCTTGACAATGGGCGTCAAAACTTATTGTTTAATTATGTATAATTTAATTATTTACTTATAATTTTAGAATTGATAAATTTTCGAATTATAACCAATATAAAAGATAAATCTTTATATAAATTGTATTATACTTTTTATAATTTTCCTCCATTTTTGATTTTATTAATCCATTTTCGGTTTAGCATTTTTAAAAGAAAAATTCTTATTGCCATTTCTGGGAATTTCAGTTTATTTAAACTGTTCAGTGATTAAAAATTATGAACAAATTAATTGTTGTTGGCTAATTCTTAATATTATCATTAGCTAATTTGAAATGGTTCTTTTATAATTCTATAGGTTAATGTAAACATAAGGTTTTTCAATTTGGCGATAAGCTAAATTTCATCCATCTCAAATCCTCCATTTATTTTGATACAGGTAACATGTTCTGACGGTGTTGTGGTGAAAATCGCGAGAAAAATGTGCCACAATCAGCAAGTGCCGTACTTTCGTTTAACTCCCCAATTGCGCATGGATATCCCGTTTGATGTCATTGACAACGGCATCATTGTTGACCTGATGTGGGAGGCAAAGGTCCATTTTAATCGTGCTAAGTCGTTTCGTCATTAATGAATTACATTACAAAATAGCTAAAATTCGATTATTAATTGTCTAAAATAAAGTGTCAAAAGAAAATTAAATCCGAAGTTTTTGGTGTTTTATCTTCAATTAACAAAGACATATTGCATTGAAGGAAACTGAAATTGTAATTTCAATTCTTTGTAATTGAATATTTCCATTAACATAAAAATTGATTTCATTGGAAAAATTTTTCATTCATAAATTGATTTCATTGGATTCTTAGTTCTAAATTCTGAGAAATTTTTATGTTTTATATATCTATAGGATTTTTAGAAATTTGGTACATAGCATCCATTTTTGCAAGTTTCGTCCAGATGACACTTTATGTATTAACCTTTTGATTAGGTACATAGTTTCCTATCGGAATATCGATTGTAAAACACTTCGCCTAACATTTTTTATTTAAACTCGAGCACCCATTCTCAATTTTCGAAAATGAAATATTTTTATGATTAAATTGAATAAATTCTATAATGTTAAATCCACTTTATATCCATTAGAACTCTGGGTAATATGAATAGTTTATTTTATCTATATATTAGTTTTTATGTTTAAAATTGATGAATTTTAAATTTTTTTAGATACCAATTTTTAGGTACACATTCGGGAACATTCTGCGCAAGATGTACAAGACCTCATTTCGATGCTCCGTGTATTTGACAAAGGAATTTAGAACAGAAATTTCATAGAAAAGCTCGTGAAAACGATTCACAACTACTAGGTATATTGTATTGTATTTTATTTCGCTATGTTTTGGAGAATTCTATTTATAAATAAAATTTGCTTTTTCTTTAATTTTTTTACAAAATAAATGAAATATATAAATTTAGAAGGAGTTAATAGTGAGGGAACAGTCCATGATTTTTCAAAGAAATAAAAGCATTTTTTTTGATATAAATTTACATCAGGATTGATGAAATTACATAATAAAATTTGGACAAACAATTCATCAGCAATAAATCCATATTCTCACAGATAAATAACCCATAATATCTGTTCCAAAAGCTGCTTCTGATAATTATATAATCAAAAAAAATAGCAAGAAATTAGAAATAAATTTTAAGAATTAAAGAAATTTGAAGCTAAACACATTAGATTTAGAAATTATGATCGAGATACCATCGTTTTGGCCAAAATTTAAAAATAGAGTATTTGGCCATATTTTTTGGTGGACAGTTCAAGTATGTTTATTAGACTTATTTCGTAGCTAGTTTTCTATTTTTTATTAATAATATAACTTTTTTATTTTATATTTTACAAAATTATAATGATTAATTCCCAAATATCGCATCACCAAATTATCGCAACACGGATCCATTACCAGCCCGGTCCCTACTAATAAGTAATACATAGAGATACATATTAGTCAGAGTAGAATTGATTTTTTCCAATTGATTAAATACAAATTATAAATTACAATGTTTTTTATTACCACAATAGAAAACATGTAGAGAGGCTAGGGGAAGATCTAGAGAGCATGAAGATATACAAAAATTTATTTAATATGAATAGCATATGTCAGAGAAAATAAATAGGGAGAAAATTCATTTCCACCAATCAATTAGTATTATTTAATCAATAAAAAATTGGAAGATGCCAGATCATATTTTTAATTTGGTGCATATCCATTGTAAGGAATATTCCTCCTTCAACTGATATAATTCGAGCAGAAATATTTACATGGAAATCCAAATTTGTAATTTTTTGAAACGATTTTTTGGTCATTAACACTCCTATAAGTGGCTCTCCTTTTTTAAAAATTTCCATTTCATCAATGCGAAAATCCAGAAAAAATCCGCTGGAATTTACCGGTTCTGCCGGAATTGAATCTTAAATCTTTTTTTTTATTCTCCCTTATCAAGTATCACGTTCGATTAAAAAAAATAATAATTTTTTTTGTGAAACCCGCTTGATATGTAAAATCGCCATTATATAGGTCCAAGAGGTCTTTAAACGGGCAAAAAAATTATTCTCATGTCCTTATCAATTGCGATTAATGTTTTTATAAAACTTCATCCCGTAATAATGATAATTTTGTCAAAAGCACTACCGACTTTTGGTGGGAGCGAGAAAGGTTGGTTTGCAAAAGGAAAACTGGCTTTTATATACATACCTACCTAGGTTAAAATTTCAAGCTAATATCTTTATCAAATATTGGAAGTCGATTTTTGTTTCGTAAAAAACATTCTAAATTTAGGCTTTATCCCAAAAAATTAATCCCTCAAAAATTACAAAAAGGATACATTTATATGTTATTTTTGTGAGAGGAATTTTAGCGCAGATCTACTTAAATTTTATCAATTCAACTCTTACCAAGTGAATCGAGAAATTGTAAAAATATGATATTTTCCACGACTTTTCTCAAAAATCTGACACGTGTATAAGTATAGAAAAGCAAACAGGGCCCTCCGGAAAACTCGGTTTTTATCTGAATTTCAATTCTCTCCTCAGATATTTTTTTTCGAGTGTCATTTGACGCAGAAATTTCTTTCTTCTAGGAGACTATTTTAGAGATATTTTTTATTAAAAATCATCTCAAATAGAAATAGTACCCCATGAATTTACCCCAAAATTCTTCTCCATGTTTTCCGTTCTTCCTTTTAAAATTCAGTTGCAAAATTGAAATCCACGGCCTGGTTCCAAAATATGGTCAGAGAAGAAAGGAATTGCCAATGTGGACGCACCAAAATTGGCGAAATGAGGCCATTGGTGCTGACAAGCACCCATAGGGAACCAGTTTTCCTGTGGTATGACCGGGAAAATCCGCTAGGTTCTGGCACATATTCTCAGGTGAAATTTTTGGATGAAAATTGGAAAAATTTTCATTACATCATAAATGGGATACCCCCTGATAGTTGCTCGATGGATGGAAATTGGAAAATCAGAAAAATTAACATGAACTTTTTCCAAAAATCGTTTTATACTTATGTACTTAGTATTAACCGTAAAATGTCACAGAGATATGACAAGGATTTTTGCAAAAAATCAGATTTCTATCTACCATAATAGTTGCTTTACAATTTAAAAATTTTTGGCTTAACATCGCATTAATATAAAAATTTTAATCGGTATAGAAAATTAAGAATTCGCCAATTAAATCTACGACTTTTTAAATCTTGCCAGGCCATAACTATAGCATTCCAAAAAAAATTTCAAATATTTGACCTTTTTATTTTTTGAATTTTCATGATAATTTTTAATTTTTCGAGAAAGTAGCCCTAACTTTTTTTTTCAAGAACCTATCCTTTTCAATAAACTTACTAAAAAATTGATGTACGTTTGCTTATCAATTTTGTTGAAAATGCGCAGGTATTCCATGCGGAACTGTACCAGATCGGAAACACTCGTTTCGAGAAATGTGTTGCCCTGAAAATGACCAAAATTGACCTGAAAAGCAGCGATTGGCAAACGCACAAAAAGGAGTGGAAGATCCAGTTGGCATTTGGCAAAATGCCCCCGAGCCGGAGACGTCACATAATACAGCTGATTGCCTAGTAAATTTATTTGTCCAAAAATAATTTATTATTATAAATCTTTGATTTAATTTGGTCACAAAATTTTTTAAACTATTTCTCGGGATTGCTAATATCAATAGGATTTGCTAACCTTAGGATCTATTAGTAAATTTGGCCAAATCATTTTTGGAAATTCTTTGAAGCATAGCTATTTTCATTTTTAAGTTATTCTTATTAATCTAAATTTCAATTTGTTTAGGACCTAGGAAATTCCGTTTTTTCAATTTTATCGACCATCAATTTCACCCATGGTCATGACGATTACAATTTGGAAACTTACAAATTTGGAAAATCTTATAATAAAAATGTTTTTTCCAAAAGTATTCAGCTTATCTGAGCATAAACTGATCTGGGATTTCGGATCAGATCATGGATCAGATTCATCTGGGATGATGATCAGCAACCATACTATTATTTCAATAAGATTTGATTTTTTGTTCGTTTTCTGAGATCCTATAAATTAAAAAAAAAATCGGATTTTTAATTTATATTTTTTTTTGAAAAATTTTCAGCGGACATCACACTACAAAGAGCAGCGGCGAAACTTATGTATATTCGGTGCTCCAGTTGGGCAACCATGATCTCGTGCAGCACATGAAGGAGAAGCGTTACGAATGGGTGAACAACATCAACACTCCGCTGATCGACCACTACATCGAGACTGAACTTCAACAAGTTGTGCTGGCCGTTCAGGACATCCACCAAAGTGGGACATTCATCAGTAGCAGAAGCAAACCCGGGCTCGGCCGGGGCCCTTCCGGATCCGGGTCCGGCCTTTTTGGGCGGACCCCGGACTTTCCTCGGACTCCCCGGTCCCGGATCCAGCGGTGCAGTAGTGGTCTCGCCAAAATCCGGGTCCGGGGTCCGAGTCCAGGTTTTCAAAAATTTCGAGCTCTATTAATCAATACTATAAAGTATCTGAATATTCTTATGCTCACAAGTGAAGTATTTTAGGTGATCGTGGGGTTTTGAAAAACGAACAAATCGATAGAGCACCCCCGGTTGATGAATAAAGATTCAAAACCCCACGATCATCTAAAATACTTCCCTTGTCAGTTACGGGATACTGTGATTAGTACAATAATGGCATTTTAGAAAAAACTTTATGGAGCAATAATTTTTACATTATACGATAGAGCTATCAACGATTTATGAGTTAACTATAAGTCTAATTTCATAAGTTTTGCCAATCGATTAGAAAGTTATGACCCAAATAATCACACATGTTGTAAATTGGCCAATCCAGTGGTTCAATCCAATTGGCCAATTTTAGGTTTGGTAGATCTACCATTTGATATTAAAAATCACTCTATAAAGTAGGTAGTTGCTTCTAAACTTTTTAGACAGTATTTAGCTGAGTGGTGATAGATTGGTCGGTGATAGTTTGGGTTTACACCAAAACGCGGCTTTATGGCATTTTCATTTTCGCTAAACATATTTTTTGTTCGGAAAAATATCTCAATTTCAGAGATAATGCACCTGGACCTGAAGCCGGCAAATTTGGTGTATGTCAAGGAGGGAAACAAGAAAGGAGACGAAAAAATGGTGCTGAAAGTGATCGACTTTGGTGCCTCGCAGTTCATTGACGAGGAGCAGCAGGAGGAGGAGACGGAGCAGAACCAGCGGGAGGTGGACAGGGCCAATGTGTGCCGATGGTTTGTGACCAACGACCCGTTGACCACCGCGTACTATCAGGTATGATGGTATGTATGTAGTAGTACGGGTTACGGAATCTGCAGGGTACTATACCGGTCATATGGCCTCCCATGGTATTACTTTTATGGGGATTGTTCAACCTACCAATATATAGCATTGACATACATCTAGTATACCGTGTCCTCGAGTCGTGGTTATTTTTAATTTTTACATTTGTCATTAGGGTCATATGTATACTGGTATTTTCCCATTCAGACTACCATATCCCATATCAGCAACATATGTCATACCCGTAATCGATACTAAACTACCATAACCTCTACCTGCTAGTCGGTTACATAATCAGAATCAGCACTCAAGGCAGTAGTAGTATTTTCATTCAAACTACCGAATTTCTTACCCTGTATTTGTGGTACTGAAAACATTCCGACTACCGCATCCCATATCGAATAGACTAGACGGTATTACTTTTTGACTACCATAACCCATAGTTTATAATTGGTGCCATTACCACCAAATTACCGTATCCCTGCCAGAGTCCGGAGCACGTACAGCAATGCAACTGGGAGCAGCGAGGCAGTCGGGAACATGCCATGGAGCTGAGTGCGAAGTCGGACATCTGGGCGGTGGGCATCATTCTGTACGAGATGGTGCTGGTCAGCACTGGGTTCCGCGACGAGCGCAGAAGGCACAGTCCGGCCACCCGGGACCTCGAGACCATAGTCAGTTGGTTGGGGATCAAAAATGTGTGCTTAATTTGCAAAAATATCGTACCAACTTTAATTTCGCCATATTAGGTATTTGGATGAACGAAAAGCTAGGGAACTGAATTTTGATGCTAGGACGTTAAAAAAGTGCCAAATACAAAATTTTGGCCGAAAACTTTTTAAATACTTGCTAGGTCAAAAGTAAAAAAAGCCATTGTATAGAGATTTATGCTCTATCTTCCGGTCTTTAATTTTTCGAAATTCGAACAAAAAGTTCGAAATCTCCACAAATAGTGAAAATATAGGGTTTTAAGGGATATTTTGAACTTTTGTTCAAATTTCAAAAAATTAAAGATACCGAAGGATAGAGCATAAAATTCTGTACAATGACCTTTTATACTTGACCAAGTTACAAACCTTGGCGATCAATTGTATCGGGGATCAGTTGACTGGTCCGTAAACCATAATTTCTTTTCGCTTTGGACTGATATTACCCTATATCGATACTGATTTTGGATATCCGAATTTTCGGAAAAATTTTTTTAAATCTTTTTCACATTCAAACATTCTGTAAAATAGTTTTTAGGTTAAATCTAATATTAAGGCTGAATAATAAAAAAGAAAAGTCTTGAAAAGTCGAGAAAATTTTGCTCTGAAGGAAATCTAACCTCCATACAAAAATCCCTAGAAAACTCGATTTCCTATGGATTTCCTATTTTAATTCTTGGTGAATAAATTACAGCTTTAAAATTTCCTGCAAAGACTGCTTTGGGTGGAAAAAAATCACGAAAAATGTCGAAAAAGTCCGGACTTAAACTGCCCACACACTTCGGGTTTTATTAAGATTTTCGTCAATCAATGCTTGTTACCTCTATTGAACCATAAAAATCTCATATCGGACATGCTAATGATCAGTATCATTTTTGATGCCGATTTTTGTTCGCCATAATTATATTAAATATATTTTTTGTGATTTTTGGTCCTAGCATTGGGTTTTGAAACCAGTACCCATCCGCCTTGTCCAAATTTTCTGATATTTACTTGTTATAATTTACGACGAAGGCCAAGAATTTTTTTCCAAATTTTTAAAAAATGGATTTTTTGAAAATTTCTATTTTAGATGAGGCGCGTGTATGCCATCATGAACCGGTTGTCCCAAATGTACCTGCATGTTCCGAAGAGTTTGAACAAAAAGATGGACTCTGAATGGAGCAAAATGTTCACAATTTTTGTTGTGATTCTGGCCACTCGACAGGACCACCCGCGACTCTTCCATATAATTACGGTCCGAGGATTTTTTTTAATTATTTTTTTGAAAGGAACTGCAAGTTTAAGAGTTTGAAGGGATTAAAGGCTGAGTGCGAGTTAAGGGACGGAAATTAAAAAAAAATTTTTAATTTTGCCCTGGATCTTGGTTTTGCTTGTTAAAGATCACAGATCGTTTTATTGAATCGGAAGTTGGTAAATCTACTAGATCCAAATACAATAAGAAACAAAATGGTTGAAAAAATTATTAATAAATTTAAATAATCATACAATCATCTATTTTGGACTCCTAGGATCCGATAGAGAGATTTTACCGGGGGAAAATATTAAGGGAAATTTTTCAGGGCATTTTGAAGCATTCTCCGGAGGAAAGGCCAACAGCCAAGGGGATTCTGGACTTTTTGCAAGGAAAGTGCCAACTGATCCGACCCGATGCCGAGCCTATGATATTGCCTTGGCTCTCCTTGGAGACGCTGAAAAGGTCACTGATGCGTAAAAGACGCAAATTGGAGGAAAGTGTTGGGGTGCTTGAGCAGTTGAAGCAGAAAACGAAAGAGCCAATGAAAATGATCAGACAGGTTGGCATGACATTTGGATCAAGGGTCTACCTCTGATCACGGGTTTCAGAATGCTTATTTAGGGTTTTTTCGTATCTATTGTATTTTTTTATTATGTACCCTCCCTGCAATTAGTCCCCTCCCTTTAATAGACCTCCCTCTGAAGTGGAGGTTGAATAATAAGAATCCCGGGGGTCCTAATACAGGGAATACGGTAATATGGATTTGGATTTATTTTTATGGTGACCAAAATGGCATGTATTAAAAAACCTTCTCGTCAAGGTTTTTTCCAGGATTCGAATACCTTCTATAGAACTCATACCAAGAATTAATTCCATAAACAATTTCATCAACGTGAGACAGGTGGACCTGCTGATCGGAATGACCGAAGTGCCGGATTGGGACCAATCGGGGCAAACAAAAGTGCCATGTGAAACTGCTACAACAACACCCAAAATGGCAAAAACTAAAGGAAATGCGCTACAAATTAAGAGTGGTAAGCATTAGAGCCAGATTCTGGTAGCGATTTTGACTAAAAAATAGGGCAGTAAGTAGTGGCAACCGAAATTTATAGTGGCAGCGAAATTTGTACATAAATACTTTTTACAGTCTAATAATAGCCTGAAAAAAAACCATTTTTTGCAAGCTAGCCTGCATTTCTAACGGCATTTTTATTTCAGCCATCTTGTATATTCTGGCCTTTTTAGGCATATTTGCGCATATTTTTACACGACAATCTTTATTTTTTGGACCAATTTGACCTGGATCAAAATTAGAATCGAAAAAAGCGATCAGATCAAATCAGTCAACTGGCCTCAATTGATCAACCCTACCACCATTTAAGGCAAGGATGATCGATGTGCAGAGGCCAAATTGTTGCAGAAGCTGGAAAAGACCATTGGTCTGTCGGTGTCGCCGAGCATTCAGAGTGCGGACCGGGCTGCGCGACTGATGTTCCAGGGACTGCTCGAAAACCTGCAGGACTCCTTCTACAACCGGGACATGACCCTGGTCCGGACCATGGGCGACAACAGCGGCAAAATGTTGGCAACCATGGGCTACAACAGACTGTTGGAACAGCTGGACAGCATCTTCGCCAGATACAAGTCGGATGCCAGACACTTGAGGTAGGCATAGATGAGAATTATGAAATGCCGGATCTGCCGGATCTCGAACGGCAATACCAATTACCGTATTTCCTCTAAAATAACACAGGGGGCTTGTTTTTTCAAACACCCTCAAAGGGGGGTCTTATTTTAGGGAGGGGAGGTTTATTTTAGAGAAAATATGGTATATTTTCAAAGATACGATCCAGTATCGAGATGAATATTATTCAACACTAAACCGCTTTTGGGGGTAGGAATGTAAAGAATCGGTATCTATTCCGAGATATCTGCTACCAGAGAATCTAAATTGTAAAGCTCATGAATACCGTACCTACACAGATCTTTGAGCAGTATCAATACTTACTGAGTGTTTGGAAAAATTTTTTTTGGCTCTGGCTCCAGCTCCGGGCTCCGGCCTTCAAAATTTTAGGCTCCGGCTCCGTAAGAAAAAAAGTTCCGGCTCCGTCCTTACAAAAATTCGGCTCCGGGCTCCGCCTCTGCTCCGGCCTTTCAGAAATTTTGACTCCGGCTCCAGCTGGAGCTTTTCCCAAAACTTCCAGTATTGACTTATATTTATAATATTCAAAAATATCGATTTTTTAGCCGAAATTTTATCGTTAAATAATTTTCCAACCTGATTTTAGGAAACTGGTGATGAAGGGGCGACTGAAGATCAACAAACATTGGCAGGATCTGTACCAAAGGTCGCTGAGCTATGCCAAAAATGACCAGGACCAAGAGCAGGACGAGAGCAGCAATGTGTACAGGGTGATGGTGGACAGAGTTGGTGCAGTACAACTCTACCAAATGGTCTACCGGGATTTGCAAACTGAGCTTGGCACCAAAAATGTAATACACAAAAATACAAAGAATTTGTAGCTAATTTTACTTTGGGAAGACATACTATTTGGTAGCAAAAATACATTTAATATTCCTGCAATAAAATAGAAGATTTCTTCACATCACTTGTTATAGTAAAAGTTGAAAATTCCTGCAATTTACTGGTATTAAATAATATTCCTGCACATTATTATTGTTATATGACATTCTCACCAGGGTGACCTTTTACCAGGAAAACCTGGCTTTTGTCAGAAAAATTTTTGCCAGGATCTCTCTTGAGCATTTGATCTTGATTTTGCCAGGATTCCTCTCTTTATTTTTGGCACAATTTTACGGTATAAGTAATCCAAATATGATCTGATCCTTGAGCTCAGCAATCTGTTAATTTTTTGAAAAATATTAATCAAAGAAATCGAGCGTTAAAACTAGGGTTGACACGGGGTCCCCGCGGGGACCCCGCGGGGACCCCGTCCCCGTCCCCGCGAGGATCGCCAGTCCCCGTCCCCGTGGCCTTGTCCCCGCGGGGACACGGGGACAAAATGCACCCCTAAGAATGGGGTAATCGACCAAAATTGATCATTCTTTTTGAGAGAAATGGGAAAAAAATAACGGAAAATAAAATTTTCTAAATCAATTTTTCTTAAGAAATGTTCGAAAATATTGAAAAAATTTTCTCCGGCGGCCCCTATCGGGGCCGCCGTCACAGCTAATAGTGTATTTCAGTTACAGGTTCTCAACTCTTAACCAAATTATTGACACTTGCGTCAAACCGGTCGGCGCCAAAGTTACCCCTACCCCCGTCTTAAATAAGAAATTATTTCATTTTTTTGGAAAAATTTAGTCTTTGAAATTTTTGAAAAAAATAACTTATTATAAGCCTCCGATTGTTGAAAAGTATATAAATTTTTAAAATTTTTGTTTTTCGAAAAAAAATCGTACATTTTTAAAATTTTTATAGACCTAAGATTTCTCGAAAATTTCTTGCATAGTTCTCGGATATGCCGATAAATTTGAAAATAGCTTAAAAATAATAAAAACAATAATTTTTAATTGATTTAAAATGTATTTTCATTAATGCAAAAAAACTTTCTCGAAATTTTTTCACAATTAAAAGACTTAGAAAAATTTCTTGTCCCCGCGGGGTCCCCGCGGGGACCCCGCGAAAATCTGTCCCCGTCCCCGCGAGGGTCGTCAGTCCCCGTCCCCGCGGGGATTAAATCAACTCTAGTTAAAACTTGTTAATTAGGCCATCAAATTTTAATATTTCATTTTTGGCCTATGTTTGGCATAATAAATGATCTAATAATTAAGTGATTTTAATTTTAGTTGATTTTTTTATGTTATAAAGAAAAAATGCAAATTTTGAACTAAAACTTAATATTTCCATTCAAAATTTGACGTTTCCCTTTCCCTAAAGTTCCAATGCGAACGTGGCCAATTCATGGTGGATTGGCTGGAAGAAATGGACAACAAATTGTCCGAATATGCCAACGAAATGCAGGACATCATGTTGGACAAGATACAGAAACATCGGATGATCTTGACAAGAAACGCGATCGAACTTCAGAATTCCTACATAAAGACAATGGACCGACGAAATCTTGAATATGTCGCACAAATGACGGAATTGCGGAATAATTGTGCCGAAAAGGAGCAGGAAATCAACACTTTGACAGCACAATTGGACCAGATTGGCAAAAAATGGCTGGAAAATCGGCAAAAAGACGACAAAATTGCGTCAGGAGACGCGTCAGAAGCAAAAGTTGCGTCAGGTCGTAAAGATGTGAGAAAAGATGCGTCAGGCCATAAAGATGTGCCAACAGATGCGTCTGGAGAAAAAGTTGTGCCAAAAGTTGCGTCTGACGAAAAAGATGTGCCAAAAGTTGCGTCAGGTCGTAAAGATGTGAGAAAAGATGCGTCAATTCGTAAAGATATGTCAAAAGATGCGTCAGGCCATTTGTACAAGATGGGGCAGTTGCAGGAACGCCTGAATGATAGTCGAAAACGTTTGACGGAATTGGAGGAGCGGTGCCGGCGGGCGGAAGAACGACATTTACAGGTTAGCGATGTGTAAGAACCGGAACAACGGGTCCGGGGTTCTTCTACGGATCTCACTTGTCAGAATCAAGTTGTACTGTACTGGTTCAGACTTTTAATTTATAAACTATCCAACATAAGTAGGTATTCATTTTTAATGAATGCGATCGTTTGAAGATTGCTGTCCTCTCCCCTCCCCCTTTCTAATCAGATTTAGGTGAAAAATCTATAATTTTAAACCTTCAAAGTCGATTATAAAATTCTTACAGAAATTAATGCAGTTTAACATCTTCATCAATGTTATGTAAAATTTTTTACATTATTCTGGAGAAATATAATTTTATTGTAATAATAATAATAATAAAACATGGTTTTGCTTTTAGCGTGAATCTTTTAAAACTTAATTTTGAATTTTTTTTTATTGATTTTTCTTCTAAACCTGATTTCTTCTCTATGCTTGCAGGAGATGCGCACAGAACGTCAGGAGCAGGCGCAACGCGTGCGTATCACGGAAGACGCATTCGAGCTGAACGAGCTGATGGCCCAACAGTTCATGGATGACGCAAATGGAGCATGGTTTGGGAGAACATGATGATGATGTCTGGTGATAGCGATGATATGGATGCGAATTTTATAGATTTCCAAGATATTTTTGCGCATATTTATTGCGAAATATGCACGAAAATTTGAATTGTTATTCAAATAAGTGAGTTTATCAACTATAGTTGCACCTATAGCAAGAAAGATTAGAGAACGGTCACGATAGAGATGGTTAAAAACCCGAGAAATGGTCGGTTTATCGAATGGCCTTCTAGATCAGTGCTTTCATGGGGCCGTAGTAAAAGAACAGGGTAAAAGTACCGGGTAAATTTACCAGGTTCTTTTTACCCGGTACTTTTACCCTCAGCTGCGAGTTACCCGTAGTAAAAGAAAATTACCAGGTTCTTTCAGCGTTACCCGCAGCTGAGGGTAAAAATCCAAATTACCTCGTTCTTTTACTAAGGGTAAAAATTTCTGTTTCAAAATACCAAATTGTCCCAAAAATGCAAATGAAAATAAATTGAAAAATGATAAAAAAAAATTTTGTCGATGTCTAACATGATTGTAATAATTTTCCATAGTTATTCTGTTATATTTATCATATTTTGTACGGGTAGAAAATAAAAAATTGAATTTTGAATAGAGGAATAAAAAGAAGAGGCAAAAATTAATCGACGGAGGCCATAGATGTAAAATAATGGATAAAGAACGCCAAGGAAATTGGCAATAATTAATAAGAGCTAAAAATTTCACCCAGAAATGCCTAAAAAATCGTCTATTTTTCAAAGGCAATTATCATTTTTTATAAATAATTTTAATAAAGAAAATTGACATCATTGGATAGAGGAAACATTTTTCTATCAAGATTTGTAATTTTTAATTTTTTACTTATATTTTTAAGGTATGTTTTAAGCGAAATGCTAAAACAACCTAGATTTTTACCCTGCCCCCTACCAGGGTAAAAATTTACCCGCAGCTGAGGGTAAAAATGCGACTTACCCGATTCTTTTACTACGGGTAACTTTTACTCTCAGCTGCGGGTAAAAGTACCGGGTACTTTTGTTAAGGAGTACCGGGTTCTTTTTACCCGCATCTTTTACTACGGGTAACTCGACTTTTTACCTGGGTAACTGGTAAATCGCATTTACCCTGTTCTTTTACTATGGCCCATGACCGACCATTTTCAGGACACTAATTGACCAGTGACCTGATCGGAAGTCCAGGTCAGGTCAGGTAATTCAAAAAGTGACCCGACCGACCCTCCGGTCACGGTCATATGACCGGTCATCTGACCTTCAGTCAAAATAGAATCGGTTCAAAAAATCGCAAAAATTTCTTTAATTCATATGAAAAGTTTAAAAATGATCAAATTAATCCAATAACAAGTAATCAAGCAGAGAATTCGAATTCATGTTGTTTGTGAAAAGTTATTGTGATTGTGAAAAATAGTGATGAGGCTCACTCAGGGTGGCGATCTCCAAATTCCAAAAACACGGCGCCGGTAGTAAAAAAACATGGTAAAATTTTCCAAAATCATGGTAAAACCATGATACCCTTTCAAAACGGTTTAAAATTGTAAATAAATCATCAGATAAATTTGTACATCATATTTCTGCAAAATTCACATTTTGAGACTATTTTTTCCACCATTTTTTGTAAAGTTTATTCTTCCTAAAGACCAAAATTTACCAGGAGGGTAGGTTCCGGCGGTCCCACAGGGGCCGCCGGAGAAAATTTTCAAAATTTAGACCATATTCTTAAGAAAATTGATCAATTTTTACATGAACGGGGGAGGGGGTCTTCGGCGCGGGAAAAATTTTGAGGATTTTTACCCTTTTTCTTAAGGAAATTGACCAATTTTTTGCTTTTGTTGAAAAAATTTTTCGAAAAATTTAGGAGCCGCCGAAGCGAAATGTTACAAATTTAGAACTTTGCTTAGAAAATTTTTCAGAAGTAAGATCATGATAGGAAGAGGTGTCGGCAGCCCCGATAGGGGCCGCCAGAGAAAATTTTGAGGATTTTTGCCCTTTTTTTAAGAAAATTGACCATTTCTTGTTAAAAAAGCGATAATTTGGAAATAAAATCATGGTATTTCATGGTAACTTATTGTTAGGAAATCATGGTAAAAATCATGGTAAGGACCTCATTTTCATGGTAAATACGATGTTTACATGCTAATTTCGCCACCCTGGGCTCACTTGTCAATTTCTCAAAGGTTCGAGAACTGAGACCGAGACCGATGTTGGTCTCGGGACTCGGGAACGTTTTAAACTTTTTTTTTAAAAAAAAAATTCACTTAAAAATCATCATAGGTATTAAGAGGTGTTGCGGCCTCGATAGGGGGCTGTCGGATTTTTTTAAATTTGAACTGAAGATAATTCATTAAGTTGAATAAAGAATGGAAGAAATTTGAAAATGGTGAATGGTAGTTTGGAGGAAATTTTCATTTTTTTCTGACGAAGAAAGTATATTTTAGGGAAATTTCACCATTATAATTCAAAATTTTCTCTAAAAATTTCAAAATTTTCGGCAAAAATGCTATTCTTAGGGGTGCATTTTTGGGTCTTTTTTCCAATTTCCGGTCAGTGACCAGGCCACCCGTGTGTCAATCCGATGATCGGTCGAATGCTTCAACATTATGGCATTGGCAGCAAACAAAAATATTAATTTTCTTTTTTGTCTTGCACTCTCGACCAAAAGAGGTAAAAATATCGATATAACATATTATCCCTCCTGCTGAAGAGTTTTTCAACCATTTCAATGTGGGGCACGGCTTCAAAAGATGATAAAATATAGAAACACTTAGGGAAAAATTGATAATTTTTGGCCCAACACTTTTCAAGTTCAAAAGATCTGAAAAAATATTTTCTCAAGGAATTGCATCGTTTTTTTTTAAATTTTAACCTAGATTCCTTTTATTACATATAAGATTTTTCTCTTAACAATCTTAAAAAAGATTTCGGCCAGATTGGCCAAAGTGGCGGTATTTATGGTACATATCATTTTCCCGCCGGTAAACGAATCCGATATCAAAATGAGATCTAAATGTGAGCATAAATATAAACCTGCGGAAAGAATCATCCTATTTGGCCAAAAAGAGAGTTATGGCCAGATTTTTAGTCAAAACCACGATTTTTATAGTTTATCTTGGCCATAATTTTTTCAACTTGGCCAAACCGGATGATCCTTTCTGAAAAATTTATAGCTCACATTTAGACCTATATTTTGCCACAACATTCGTTTCTTGTTCAGGTTATATCTGAACAAACTTATGTATCACCATTTTTCACCTGCGAATGGGAAATGATCTGTCTCGGTTTTTCCGGGAAATGATCTATCTCTGTTTTAAGACCTAGCATTGGTATAGGTGCTAGGGCGGTAAAAAAACAATGCCGCACATTGAAAAATCTTCATATAGACCCTATATTCCAGCAGGAGTTGCGGTACGATTTTCAAATTTTGAGCACTGACCCAAAATTCTAAATTTTACCAACAAATTGTAGCGATATTTGATATCTCATCTTACTCACAAGTCAGCTGCACTATTTTTTGAATTTTTGCCTAAAGCAAAAATATGTAAAGTATTTGCAAATCTGTGGCTGGGAAATGCCCAAATCCCAGTCCCAACCCATCAATTTGATGCTGATGGCACGGCACACGGCACCCAAGGATCATACCTACTCTTAGGTCAGTCAGACTGTCAAATGGGACCCCCCCCTTCATTTGATATAATATTAAATTATTTTTCTATAAAAATCATTTCCTTAAAATTTACATAATTTCCAATATGCACATTTATTCATTTATTATTATAAAACCTAAAAAGTTGGCGCTTCGCATGGGGCCGAAGGCGCGCGGCTTTGGCTTTGCGGCGCTTTCCTTTTCATTTTTAAATTTATATTTTATTAAAATTTCCAAAAAAGTGGAAAATTTAATATCTGTCCCCGACCCCCGACGAGTCCATCCTCGACATCCCCGGACCCTCATCTCCGCGCAGTTTCGAGGATGAAAAATGCACCCCCCCCCCCATGGGTGCTATGGTGTTTTAAAAAATGTCAAAACCCAAACGTTCTCCAAAAAATTTTTTTGTAAAGCCTACTAGATCAAAACTTCCTGTGACAAAGTTGTGCATGCAGAATTTATGCTCTATCTTAGGGTTGTTCACTACCGGTTCCGGTTCCGGTTAACCGGAACCGGTAACCGGGTTTTTTGGCCCAAAAACCGGAAACCGGGGGTCCGAAAACCGGTGAAACCGGAAACCGGGGGACCAAAACCGCCGGTTTTCCGGTTTAAATAAGCACCCCTAAGAATGGATAATTTGAGAAAAAATGACCAAATTTCTCCCGCCTCAATAGAAAAATGACCATCTATTAAGAGATTCAATTTTTTTTTTATTCTTGGCAAAATGTATATTATATTTCTGGATGAAGTTTCTGTACAAAAAATTATGCATCCATTGTTTATTTTTTTAAATTTCATCTATCTATATTATAACTGAATTTAGAATTATTAAGTAATGATTTCTAAAATTTGGAAGTATTTTTCTAAAGTCAAAGTTAATGGCGAAGAAAGCTAAACTTTAGCCAGATCTTAGCCGCTAAAGTCCACCCACCNTATTATTCTTTTTATTTTGCAAATTTTAAACAATAAATGCATTTACGGCTAATTTTACCCAGCAAATGATATCAAGAGCTTGATATTTTGGGCATTCAATATTTATTTGAGAGCAAAATTGAATTTTTTGGAATTTTTATCGATTTTTGGCAAATTTTTGAAAAAACCGGTAACCGGACGGTTAACCGGGGGTCAGGCAAAAACCGGAACCGGTAACCGGGGGTCCAGAAACCGGTGAAACCGTAAACCGGGACCCCCGCCGGTTTTTAACCGGTAGTGAACAACCCTACTCTATCTCTGTTTTTTAGTTTTCGAAATTCGGCCAAAATTTGAAATTTTCGTGAAATAAAAGAGAAGGTTTAATATACTATAAAATTCATAAAAATTTTGGAAAAAAATTTTTGGAACAAATAGCAGTAAAGACGACCGGTGGCCATCCACGTCCCCAATCCACGACCTGTCCATCCTCGGAAATCCCTGTCCCCGAATTTTTACCAAATCCTCCCATGCGCAACCCTAGTTAAAAGATTATTTTTTAATTTTAAATGAGTATTTATCATTGAAAATAATAAAGCGATTTCTATAATAATGCTATTGAATGCTAATTTCTTCCAATATGTCATAACAATATTTTCAGTATTGTCATAGCGATAAACACATATATATATGTTGTAGCCGATATCGAATTTTCAGCCGATATGCACATCGATGTGCACATCGGCACAATATTTTGTCGTTTCAATAAAATTTCGAGTTTCGCTCATCCTCAGCCCTATAATGAAACACAATTTCTGTTAATAAGTATAATTGTTATTAGTAGGGTGAAAAGTTTTAGGGAATTTCCTTAAGCGAAAATAGGGACCTATTAGGGAGCAAAAAAAAGGCCAAAATAGGGAGAAAATAGGGGAAAAAGTGGCGAAATAGGCAAAAAAGGCATAAATTTTTTTCAAAATATGACCTAAAATTTCAGAAATTTCGTCTAAATAGCATATTAAGCTTTTTTAAAACCAATTTAACCATATCTTGAGATGTTTTCAATATAAAAATTGAATATTCAAAAAAATATATATAAAATTATTTTTTATAAAAAAATTTACGAAAATTTTTTTGAAAAGTTTTAGAAAAACAGAAAATTTACCAAAAATTTTCGGATAAAAATTAAAAATTTTCCAAAAATTTTTCGGATAAAACTAAAAAATTTTCCAAAAAATCCAAAATTTTCGGTTTTTATTGCATTTTTGTGAAGAATTTCTTAAAAAGGGCAAAATAGGGAGAAAAGTCGCGAAATAGGGAAAAATCCAGCCAGAGTTAGGAAATAGGGAAAATAGGGAGAAAAAAAGTTCATCAAAATACATTTAAATAGTAAGTCTAAAAACGCGTTTTTGAGCTTTTCCCTACGATTCCCTGTTTTTTAAAAAATAGGGAATTCCCTAAAACTTTTCACCCTAATCATTGATTAGGGTGAAAATTGATTATTTTCAATATATCATTGAAAATAATAAAGCGATTGCTATAATAATGCCACGGACCGACTTTTTGGCAAAAACCGGGACTGGGACTGACCGGGACTAGGAAAACCGGGATCGGGACCGGGACCAGGTTTTTCAACCGGGACCTGGACTGACCGGGACCAGCATTTAAGTACAAAAATAAAAAAATAAAATAAATCATTGAAAATTTTTTATCATAAAATTCTTAAATGGAAAAAATGTACAGAAAAGTATTCCGATTTTTTTGCCTGCTGAAATTTTAAATTTTTATGAAATTTTGAAATTTAAAAAATTGAAAGAAGAATTTAAAAAAGTAAAATAAAATCGTTGTACTCATACCTTAACAAGTAAGGGTTTTTTGCAGAAATTTCACTGTATTGAGGGGTGCCAGCAGTCCTAATAAGGCCAGCAGCCTTTTGAAAATTTGGGCCCTTTTTTCTTAAGAAATTTTCTCAATTTTTTCAACAATTTCACATTATATTAAAGGGTGACGGCCCGCCGGAGAAAATTTTGAAAATTTGGGAGAATTTTCTCAAGAAAGAATAGTCTCTTTTATTGAGAAAGATGTTAAATTTTGGTGGAATTTTCCCTAAATTTTCATAATTTTGGAGGGTTCGGGGTCCCGATAGGGAATTTAGAAAAACCTAGGTTAGAGATACAGGACTTTCAAAAATTTTCACTGATGTTAGATTTTTAAATAAAAATTTGCATGCATGTGAAATATTCTCACAGGATTTTTAGATTTTTCTAAAAAATTATAGGCTTCAAAATTCATCCCATCCCAAAACGCTTTGCTCGTATTTTTCAAAAAAAGTGGCCTCAGGTTTTTCTAAAAAAATTTCAAAGCCTTTGATACATATTTTTGGGCGTTGAGATTTTGGTTGTTGAGATTTTGGGTGCGTTAAAATTTAGGGCGTTGGGATTTTGGACGTTAAGAATTTGTGTGTGACCCATTTCTTTATGGATAAGGGTTATTGTTGAGATCGATATGGATGGAGAAAAATTGTAAATGAATAATATATGAAGGGTTGGGAAGATTTTACCTTTTAAGCCGAAAAAAATAAAATTTTTTAAGGAATTTTCACCATTGAAACCTAAAAATTCCCCCAAAATTTTTCAAAATTTCGCTAAAAATGCCATTCTTAGGGGTGCATTTTTGGTCCAACCGGGACCGGGATTCCCCGGTTTTTAAAAACCGGGACCGGGACTCTGGTCCCCGGGTTGACCGGGACTCCCCGACCGGTCCCGGTCCCGTGGCACCCTAGTTGAGTCCCGACGCTAGAAATTTTAAATCAGTTTAAGCGGAAACCGATGGATGAAACGAGTTGGGAGTCAAAATATTAGTTTAAATATCTGCTATAAACTTGTAAAAAATCATCCCGGATTGGCCAGAAAAAAGTTATGGGCAGATTATTGGCCAAAACGAATTTCTTTTTTTATGATCATCTTTTTTTGGGAGTTTGTAGCCCCAAGATTTAGACCTATTTTTCCGGGAATCAACGATTGTGTTTCGTCACAATAGCGTTTATAGGTGTATTGACGCATAAACACCATTTTAATATTTATGTACTGAATTTCATTTCATTTTTTTGGGAAAGTTTCGATATTCGTTTTCCATTAGCGATCGATTTCATCGCCTGAATTTTCCACATTATTATTGTTTAAGGAGACTCGTCAGTTCGGCATTATTGGCCCAGATCATCCTCCATTGATCCCGACCACGTCCAAATCGATCAACTCATAAAATAATGCCATTGGCCCCTCCAAAATGTCCCCTCCTCCCTCATCGTCTTCGTCTCCCAAATGAGTTGTTGTACGAGTTGGCCAAATGCCTGCCAATGGTCGACACATTCCCACCGGAACGACTCGTGCAACTTCAGAAGTTTCGAGGCACGGCATTTGGCGTTTACATGGAGAGTGCCATCGAGAGAGCAGTGAGTTTTTATTCCCGGAATGCGTGAGTATGGTTATCGGAACAGGCCAACTGATGGCGGGCCAACTGCCGGAGGCCGACTGATGGCGAAGGGAAGGTGACTGAAAAACTACAAAACGACTAAAGAAACAAAAAAGCTATTAAATGACAAAAATAATACTAAAATATAAATAATTTTTTATATATTATTTTATTTTTGAATTTATTTTGTTTTTCATTTTATTATTTAGATTAATTAAAAATTTGGGTAAATTACTTTAATATGTGTTTTTTATCCTATAAAAATCAATCTTTTTAACAGCCTAATTCAGATAGGCATTTTTTTTATTTATATAATTAATCTAAAGAGTGTAACCAATGAATGCGAAACGATCCCGGATAAACACCAGATTTTTTTTAATTTATCTTATTTTTATTTTATTAGTAAAATTAATATAAATTTGGGCTAATTATAAATATGTAACTGCATTAAAAAATTAATTCTTTATTTTGGATTTTATTATTTTTGTCATTTAATAGCCTTTTAGGCATTTTGTTTCTTTAGTCGTTTTGTAGTTTTTCAGTCGCCTTCCCTTCGCCATGAGTCGGCCGCCGGCAGTTGGCCGCCGTCAGTCTGCCCGCCGGTAGTTGGGGTATACCGTATGGTTATTATGTAGAACTGCAAATCCATGGAAATCGTAATTTTTGACAGAAATGAAAATCAATTAGGTTTTTTATTTTTTCTAAAATCTTGTTTTCTCGAAAACCGTTTTGCCGTTTTGCGGCAATTTTTTTGCATATTATTTATATAATTATCACAACTCCTGTCCAAGTTTGTGATTAATTTTCTGCGCGTAATCAATTTCTAAAACTAAATCCAATTGAAGGGATTTTATAGACTATTAGATGGGAGTGTTGGCTTCTATGGCAAAAATGGATGGATCGGCACTGGAAGGTAAAAAGCTGTCATAAAAAATGTCATTAGCGTTGAAAAAATGGCATTTTGACCAATCAAAACAGAAGATGCAGAAAGTTTAAAAATTTTGTCCACTTTAGTTTTCTTTTCTTTTTTTGTTGAAATTTTTTCTTTTCTAAAATCTTGTTTTCTCGAAAATTACAAAATTTCAAGGAAATTCAATAAATATACTAAGTAAATGGTGGCTCCGAGCATTCAATGCGTTCGGTGCTGGGTTGTTAATTAAAAAGTGGCCAGGATGGCCAAACAAAATAAACTTTCTTTGAAGCTTGAAAATATAAAAGGCAAAGTTATACAAACTTTTAAGCTCTATTTTAAAGTTTCTAATCTGAGACAAAAAGTTATCGAAAAATACAATTTTTTGTTATTTTCGAACAGATTTCACGGACTCCCGATATTTGACTGCGCATCCGTACTGCGCCCAGCAATGGACCCGACTTTTAGGGATCCAGACATTTAAGGATAGGACCGTGTTGCGAAATCTTGGGGGACACGACATTTAGGATCCAATCTTGGCTAAAAAAAATATTGTATATGAAATAAAAAATAATAAGATATGGATTGTTACAGTTTTTAAAATTTATTTCCTGGATTATTTTGCACTTTTAATTTTTAGATTTTTTTTTGTTTGAAAAGTTGATGCCAATAATTTAAAGTAGTCGCGCGACTCAATATACCTATTTTAGTAGTTCCAGAGGTAAAGATGTTACAATCTCAGCCATTTTACCATTTTCTAAAATGAAGAATTTAACACCCTAAGTTTCTCTGAAAATTTATCAGTATTAGCGAATGTTTATAATGGTCCTTCCTCATTATTTAAAGATGGTTTCGAAATTATGGGACCACATTAAATGCTAGATCCCCAAATGTCGTATCTCTAACTCTAAATGTCTGGATCCCCAATTATCGTGATCTCCAATTGTCAGGGCTCCCCATATGTATGTCGATGGTCACCAAAAATCCTGTCCCCAAATGTCGGGGACCCGGGTGAGGGTCATTCCTTAGTTGGGATCCTCATTTCGTAACCTCGCGATATACCATTTTATAGAGCTAATGGAGTAAAATATATAATATACTTACATTAGTACTAACCTAAGTACTAAAATTTCTTGGCGGAATGGCGAATAAATCGGTTTTTGAACTCCTCGAAGACCAGATTTGAGACTCTATGGGCTTCTCTGATTTTTTAAATATAAATTCTTTAAGGTAACCTAAGAATATAACAAAAATATCCAGGGTTCGACATGGGTACAAATTTCAACACCCGTACCCGTCTGATGATATACTTTTTGTGGCAAAAATTATCAGGCCCGTAACCAGAAAATAGAGAATGTGGTGGGAGGCATGGCCAGAAAAAAGTTGGGGTGAACATTCGGCTACCCGGAGGGGTTGTCGAGAAATGAATTTGGAGTGAAAAGATAGCACAATAAATTAGCTTCAAAATGAGCCTAAGCCCATCCAAATTGGCCCAGTGTAAAATAAGTTATGGCCAAAATGATCACTCGTATCGGCCAATTTACAAAAAATGCCTACACGGATGATTATTCTGGCCATAACTTTTTAAAATAGGCCGATTCAGATGAGCTTATGCTCATTTTGTAGCTAATAATTAGTTCTATTTTTTGAGATCAAGCTCGTTTCTCTAGGTTTGGTTTTAACCGAGTTATAACTCGAATAATGCTTTTCGTTTCAAAGTTCTCGCTCGACCAAAAAAATTTGCAAATTGATCTCGCTCTGGCGGCCGAGCAATAGCACGTATCATCTAAAAACCAGTAGAACGCATCACGTACTTCACGGGGTTCGTGTGCGTACTACGGAACGTATTCGATGTCAATCGTCAATCCATAGGTGTGCAAGGGTGGGCCAACCCCTCCTCCCTCGATCATCAATCGTAAGGGCAGGGTTCCCAGATGGAAATTTCCAAAATCAGAACATTTAGCTCAAAAAATCAGATTTCATGGTCAAAAATCAGAACATTTTGCAAAAGCTTTAAAAATTAATTGTAAATCAATTTATCCATGTAAATAAGTTTCAAAAATTATATTTCTTGCCA
This sequence comes from Rotylenchulus reniformis, assembly GCA_001026735.1. NCBI lineage: Eukaryota > Metazoa > Nematoda > Chromadorea > Rhabditida > Hoplolaimidae > Rotylenchulus > Rotylenchulus reniformis. The sequence continues at coordinate 28,061 of LDKF01001148.1, forward strand.
CCCATGATCAATTTTAATAATTTGGGAGATGAAATGAGTAGAATAAAAATTGGGCGTTGGGAGAAAGGTTTTGAATCCTCAATTTTATGAAGCGAACACCTTATTATAAACTGCTACAGGAAAAGCGAGTGAGCAGAGAAAAAGAAATCAAACGACAATATGTTTTGAGACAACATGCTTTCGCGTCATAAAATTGAGGAGCTAAAATAACAGTTGGAATTCTCTGGCTTTTCTACGCTGATTATAAATCATACATCTGTTGAGGGGGGTCGGCGGTCCCGACAGGGGCCGCCGGAGAAATTTTTGGAAAATTTAGGCTCTCCTCTAAAGAAAATTGATCATTTTTGTTTGTATTTTTAAAGTAATTCATTTTCTTGAGGGGTGAGGGGTGGTGCGCCGGCCCCGATAGGGACCGGCGGAGAAAATTTTGGAAATTTAGTTCTTTTCTTATGAAAATTGGTCATTTTTAAGACATTTTTTTGGGAAACATAGTGATAGGGTGCCGGCGGTCCCGATAGGGACCGGCGGAGAAAATTTTGGAAATTTAGTTCTTTTCTTATGAAAATTGGTCATTTTTAAGACATTTTTTTGGGAAACATAGTGATAGGGTGCCGGCGGTCCCGATAGGGGCCGCCGGAGAAAATTTTGAAAATTTATATATCTTTTCTTACGAAAATTGGTCACTTTTTTAATGGGATTTCAAGAAAAATTCGAAAATCAGGACAAAATAAGGACATAGGTCGAAAATCAGGACAAATCTGATAAATCAGGACAGATCCGCACCCTGATTTAATTTAACATTTTTTGGCTCTAAGATTTTACGAGAAGTTTTCCTTTATGAACTTTCTCTTTCGGGTGCAGTTAAATAAAACCAAAGCTCATTAGAACCCAAAGGCCGAAATCTTTTTTTCGAGTCTTGCTAGGCCAAATTCATAAGAAACAATATATGCAGAATTCTTTGCTCAATCTTTTAGCTTTTTTTCAAATTTCCGCGAAAATTTTTGAAATTTTTCGAAAAACCCAGACTTTTTTCGCTTTTTATAAAAATTTTGAAAAATTTCAAATTTTCGCGGAAATTTGAACAACTAAAAAGGTTAAAAGATAGAGCATAAAATTCCATACCGTAAAATCTGTATTATAACCCCCGGGGGTTATATTTTTCAACCCCCCTCCAGAGGGAGGTCTATTACAGGGGGTTCAATTGCAGGGGGGGGGGATATATTTCAACCTCATCGACGAAGAGGGGGGCACTATTTTTCGAACCCTAAAATCTGTTCCAAAGTAAATTTTTCCAAAAATTTCTTAAGAAGGTCAAAAAGTCTTCAAAATTTTTCGAATTACTATAAACGAGCTCCTATATCAAAATACACCCCTAAGAATGAAGTCCTGGAGCAAAATACAACACCCCTAAGAATGAGGTCCCGGACCTAAATACACCCCCTAAAAACGGTGTTCTAGAAAATAAATACACTCTAAAATTTTATCAAGATGAGAAATGCTCGTATTTTTGGTGAAAGAGACTACGCTAGCAATTATTCCATTGAATTTTGAAAATTTTTCCTTTTCCGTATATAAAAAAATCAAATTTTTGGCTATTACCCCCGGCGGTTCTAATGCAGGGGAGGGGTTATTTTTCAACCCCCTCCAGAGGGGGGTCTATTACAGGGGGGTTCAATTGCAGGGGGGGTTGTAATACAGGTTTACGGTATATTTGTTTCTTATGAATTTGGCCTAGCAAGCTTCAAAAAAAGTTTCCTGCCGTTGGGTTCTATGGAATTGTACCCACTCTTTTGCCATTATATTTCACTATCCTTCCAGAAAGATTCGCTTCATAAAATTTTTAGGTTCAAATTCAAAGCAAGTCAAAAGCAATTCCCAATTTTCCTTTTAAAATTTTCCTTTTAACCAATATTCATTTCATTTTTTCGATATGCATAATGTTCATTGATTTTTATTCCGATGTTTCCCGGGGGGGGGGGGGTCATGGCAATTCGTACACCGCCAATTTATAAGCCTAATAACTCAGCTTAGACTCAACCTAGAAAAATGCTCTTGTTGTCAAAAGATATAGCATTAAATTATCTTCGAAATGAGTCTAAGCCAGTTCAGATTGGCTCATCGAGAAAAAAAAGTTATGACCAAGATAATCACTTGTGTTGGCCAATTTAATTCTATATCTTTTGACATCAAGAACATTTTTGTAGTTCTTGATTTCTAAGCCAAGTCTATTAGGCTTAGAAATTGGCAAGTATGTATTAGGGCTGCTCAAAACCTGAAATTTCCCAAAACTCAAATCCAAAACCAAAACTTGAGCCCAAAACCAAAACTGGGTACCAAAACCCAAAACATCAAAACTCAAAACTGTTATATTTGCTTTATAAAATTTAAAAATTTTATTCAATCAACAAAATTAAATGCAAAAAAGCTTTCCATTCCGTGTTCTTTTTGAAAATCCAAGGCTTATGTTTTTTAATTAAGCCTCAGAATTTTTTTTGAAAACCCATATCCACAGAAATTTTTGAAAACCCATAGCCTCAGAATTTTTTTTTTTTTTGAAAATCCATAATCTAAAAAAAATATGAAAACATAAGCCAGTGAACTTTTTTGAAAATTACTAACATACAATTTTTTGATAAGTAAATGAAAAAATGAAATTAAATCACTTATTTTCAATGAAATTGTATAAAAAAAATTTAGTCCTAGTGTAGTCTTTAAATTTTTCTTGAAAAACATAGACCTATAAAATTCTGACTTGAATCTCCAGTGACTTCTTTTCTTAGGCCCAAATTTCTTAGGTCCTAAATTTTTAGAAAATTTCTAGGGATATTTTTCTAAGAAAATTCCGTAGATCTTAACCTTGAGTTTTCAAAATTTCAAAATTTTGAAACCTTGAGTTTCAAAATTGGAATTTTCGAAATTTCAGGAGACTTGGAATTTTTAAAAAATTCCAATTTTAAAAATTTCATACGCTTTGGAATTTAGAGAAATTCGTAGGCCTGGATTTTTTTAAATTAAAAAGTGCCGGTCAGTTGAATTTGTCGTCAGTTTTGGTTTTCAAAACCTAAAACCCAAAACCAAAACTCAAAACCAAAACCCAAAAAACCCAAAACTTTTCTTGACTCAAAACCAAAAGTTTTGAGCAGCCCTAGTATGTATGATGTACGAATTGCCAGTGTACGAACTGTCAGCGACCTGTTTGCCCATTGTCTGTCTGATCTTTTTCTTTTTCCTTGAAAATCTCGCTTGTTTATCTTTCTTGTAGGTGCCGACTGGTGGGTTATTTTACGCCAATTCAAAAATTTAATTCGAAAAAGCGTGGTACGACTTTTGCAGACCCGACATTTGCAGATACATAATTCGTCATTTTCGGATCATAACTTTGTTAAAACGAAACCTAGAGAGGATTGAGTTTGGTGTCAAAAAATAGAACAAAAAATTAGCTGCAAAATAAGTTCTATTGAATAGACTTATTGCAGCTAATTTTTTGCTCTATTTTTTGACACCAAACTCAATCCTCTAGTTTTAGTTTGAACTAGGGTTACCGCCGGGGACTCCGCGGTAACCCCGTCCCCGCGAGGGTCGCCAGTCCCCGTCCCCGCGGCCTTGTCCCGCGGACAAAGCAAAAATATTGACAAAATTCACCCCTAAGAATGAAGAAATCGACGGAACTCTATCAAAAATTTCGAGGTTTAGGGGAAATTTTGAGTAAGAAAAATGATTAAAATCTAGAAAAATATGGTTAAAATTTCTGAAAAAAGAGGCGTGTTTCCAAATTTTTCTCCGGCGACCCCTATCGGGCCGCCGGTTAACTTTAGTTGTAAATTTCTAATATTTTAGAAAGTGTGCTGGATGGTTTCCTGGAAAATGGTCATAATGTTAATACACACAAGCCGCATCAAATTAATTTTTTGAACTTTAAGCCATAAATTCAAAAATATATACAAAAATTATGCTTGATTTTTTGATCTTTCCGTACTTCGAATTTCTTTGAATTTTTATTTTCCTTAAAAACACGATGGGAATAGACTCTATTCCCATTCGAATTGTCCCACTGCAAAAAAGTTATGGCCAAAATAAGTTGAATTTGGCCGCCAAAATCAATATTTTGACCATAACTATTTTTCACAGAGGTCCATTTCGAGCAGACTTAGGCTCATTTTGTAGCTAATTTTTGCTCTATTTTTTGATAGCTAATTCATTTCTGTTAGCTTCTTTATAACCGAATTATATGTAATGTGTAGGGCTCGAGAAAATATGGATAAAAAATCGGGAAATATGGCCATAAAATATGGACAAAAAATCGCCGAATATGGACGAAAATACGAAATTTTCTCTAAATATGGACAAAAATATGGAAAATATGGATTATAAAATGATGTCTAGAAGGTTCTAATAAAGCTAAAAATGTGTTTTACGTGATTTTCAGGCCATTCTGAGTGCGCAGAAAAAATATGGATTTCCATATAATCTCGAGCCCTAGTAATGTGATCTGCAATGTCGGGTCTTCAAAAGTCAGCACGCCCGAAAAAGTACGTTTTTAACGGGTAATTCTTTTATGTATATGTTGTAGCCGATATCGAATTTTCAGCCGATTTCGATATCGGCTGATTTCGATATCGGCTACAACATATATTCACTTATATTTCGGTGAGGGTCGACTGAGTCCCCACGTGAGTCCCCGTTGTTATTGGCTCATTAGAGTCCTCACACTTCTAATCACCTTCCGCATACCTCCGCCTACCTACCGGAAGGGTCTGGAAGGTAAGCGGAAGGGTTCTGGAAGGTAAGCGGAAGGGTCTGGGAAGGACGCGGAAGGGTCTGGAAGGTAAGCGGAAGGGTCTGGAAGGTCAGCGGAAGGGTTCTGGAAGGTAAGCGGAAGGGTCTGGGAAGGACGCGGAAGGGTCTGGAAGGTAAGCGGAAGGGCCTGGGAAGGACGCGGAAGGGTCCGGGAAGGACGCGGAAGGGTTCTGGAAGGTAAGCGGAAGGGTGAAAAGATGATGCGGAAGGGTGAAAAGATGATGCGGAAGGGTGAGGAGATGATGCGGAAGAATTGGGAATGGAGACTAACGACCCTATCTATAACAACGGGACTCAGTCGTGGGGACTCAATCGTGGGGACTCAATCGTGAGGACTCAGTTGACCGAGTCCGTTATATTTATATCGCAATTATCAATGCAAACAGTGATGCAGAAAGCGAGAGAGAACACACATTAGCGACAGAGAAAGAGAGCGCGTGCCGCCGTACACTGGCGGAGCGTAACGCCATGATTACACGCGAGTCTCTCTCGCTCTCTGCTGCATGTTTTTTCATTTCGCAAGTGTTTAGGTATACTGTAACACGTCCGCTAATTTTAGGGTCAAAAAAACATTTGCACTAGAGATTGACACATATGTAGGTGTGCAAGGGGTAGTCAGGGTGCTATGTCGTTTTGCAAAAAATATCATAATGGGCGTTTTGCAAAAAAATATCAAAACTCAATAAGTCCTCTAAAAACTTTTTTGTTAGACATGTTAGACCAAAGGTATAAACGACTAAGTTGTGCAGAATTTTATGCTCTATGTTCTGATATAAAATTTTTTTCGAAGTTCGAACAAAAATGTCGAAAAGTCGAAAAACCCGTATTTTTCGATATTTTTGATTTTTTTCGAAATTTTTGTTCGAATTCCGGCGGCCCCTCGATAGGGGCCGCCGGAGAAAGTTTTGGAATTTTAGACTCAATCGTAAGAAAAAATGGTCAAAAAATTCCCTTTTTCTCTCCTCTTCGATTTTTCCTCCCTTTTTCCCCTGACTCCGCCTCCGTACGATTGACTTTCGAAAAACCTTTACGATTGATGATCGAGGGGGGAGGGGTTGACCCCCACCCTTGCACACCTATGGATTGACATCGAACACGTTCCGTAGTACACACCAGTGTTTAAGTGACCGGGGTTTTTCGACCGATGACCTGACCTGACCTGACCGAAAATTCCGGTCATCCAAAAATGACTGACCTGACCAATGACCGACCCTCCGGTCAGGTCAGGTCAGGTCAGGTCATCCGGTCAGCTGACCAAAAATGACCGAAAATGACCGAATTTTTTTCTCACTTGCTTTAAAAAATTTTTTCTTCAAATTATATTTGTGAAATATTTTTAAGAAGAAAAATTTAAAATTTTTTAGGTTATTTTCTTAAGAAAATCGGTCGATTTTTTCCCCGGATCCCGAATATCCCGAATTTAATTTGGCTTAATGTTGAGCTATATTCAAACGAAGATTGGAACTGTCCGATTTCTTAAGAATATAATAATAATAATATTTTTCAAAAAAAAATCGGGATCCCGCTTCGGGATCGGGATTGGCCATTTCGGGATTTCAATCCCGATCCCGAAGCTTCGGGATCCCGGCCGGGATCCCGATCCCGCTCAACCCTACTTAGAACAATTCAGCAAAAAACCGATGGAATTTTTAAAATCCGAAGTCTGCTTGGTTTTTAATTATATATAATTAGCAGGGTCAATTTTTATATGCGCGAAAAATCGAGGCCATGAAAATTGGGTACTTTTTCATTTGGCCGAGTTTTTGCCGGTGGAGTTTTGAGTGCTTTTCCACTTGGCGGACTTTTGGGCTGACGGGATTATGGGTGAATCCCTTGCTCGCAAGGGGGCCAATGAGAACAGACAGATAAAGTGAAATAGTGTGGTAGAGAAGGACAGAGAAAAGAAAGAGTGCGTTGGAGACAAAGACATTTAGGGAATTCGTGCCAAAAAATAATTAAATTTAAACAAAAAATCAATGAACTTCGCCAATTCCGGTCAGTGACCGCCGGTCATGACCTTTTCGATTTTCGGTCATGACCGGATGACTGACCAGGGGTTGTGGTCATGACCGGAATGACCTGACCAGAGACCCCGGTCAGGTCAGGTCAGTCACCGGTCAGGTCAGGTCAGGTCATTTTGGTCAGTGACCAAAGCCGGTCACTTAAACACTGATGGGAACGATTGTAGTAAAAAATCCTCCCATTTTTGTTCCATAAAAAAAAAGAATAATTACAAGAATAAGTCGTATTAAAATCTCTTAGTAACCTAACGTGATTTATGATGGGAACCAGTGTTTAAATGACCGGGGTTTTTCGGTCGGTAGCAGGACACTTGCGGACGAAAATTATTTTAAAAAATTAAATTCAGAAATTTTTAATTATAATTTTTCAGGAGATTTCAAAAAAAAATTTAGCAAAAATTATTGCAAAAAACTCATCAATGGAGAACTCTTTTGAAAAATTGTTTTGGTCTTATTCTCCATACATCTTGTTAGCACAATATTCATACACAAAATCTATACTTTCTATATAATCGTGAGATGAGTTCCCCTTTTTGGTTTTTTGATTAAAAACAATCGCTGTATTTGAGGGTTTTAAAGAGTGCTAACGTGAAGTTACACAAGTTTCATGCAAGATCGCGGTACATCAAAAAATATTTGAATATTCGTTAAATAGATATAAAATAATATTTTTATGGGGAAAGTTTTTGCTTGAAATTTGTGTATCGATATGTGGTTGTGGTCTGTAGAACCCGGACAGCAGGTTCTTCCTGGATTTAGATTTCTGGATTGATATTGCTTTGGATCTGGATTCAAGACCCAGGTTTTTGAAATTCAAAAAATTCAAATTTTCCAAACCTTTGGACCTTGGATTCTGGACTAAAGAAAATCCTGGTTTGGATCCAGTTCAGGTTCGGCTCTAGTGGTCTGTATGGAGAATAATGAACCAAACACATTATTTTGTTATAGAAGGATTTTCCACTGATGGAAGCCAGACTTTTGCAACTTTTTTTGTCAAATTTTAATATCTTGAAAAAATTAAAAAAAAATAAATTTTAAAAAATTTAAATAAAATAATTTTCGTCCGCAAGTGTCCGTCCGCAAATGTCCGTCCGCAAGTGTCAGGCTGCCTTTCGGTCGATGATCTGACCTGACCTGACCGAAAATTCCGGTCATCTAAAAATGACTGACCTGACCAATGACCGACCCTCCGGTCAGGTCAGGTCAGGTCATCCGGTCAGCTGACCAAAAATGACCGAAAATGACCGAAATTTTTTCTCACTTTCTCTACGATATTTTTTTCAACTTATTTTTTGCAAATATTTTTAAGAAGAAAGGCAACCAAAATTATCAATGTAAAACGATTATTTCCAAAAATAGATTATTCCAATTGATCAGAGTTGGTGGCAATGGCAACTCCCAAAGCCCCTAAATAGTACATCGACGTCAAAAGCTAAGATTTTGGGATCAGAAATAATGAGATATATTTTTGAAAAGCAAATTTTGCATAAAAAACAAATAAATAATGGAATTTTTTTTACAATCTTTTCCAATAGTTTTCGAACGATTTACTGAAAAATGACCATTATTTAAAGCAGTTTTATGAAATTTTCACTGTATTAAGGGATGTCGGCGGTCCCGATAGGGGCTGCCGGAGAAATTTTTGAAAATTTGGAAAAAATCGAGGTCCGTGATAGTTAAGGAATTTTCGGAAATCGAGGCTATGAAAATTTGGGCACTTTTTCATTTGACGGAGTTTTGGCCGGTGGAATTTTGAGTACTTTTATACTTGGCGGACTTTTGGGCATTTTTTCATTTGGCGGAGTTTTGGGCTGGCGGGATTATGTATGGGTGGATCCCCTCTGCTTTCACGAGCGCCAATGGGGAAGGGAGGCGAAGGCAGGCAAAGGGAACAGACAGACGGAAAAAGTGAAAGAGTGTGGAAGAGAAGATCAGAGAAGCGAGAGAGTGTGTTGGAAAGAAAAACATTCATGGAATTCGTGCCAAAAAATAGTCAATTTCAAACAAAAAATCAATGAACTTTTTCAAATTCCGGTCAGTGACCGCCGGTCATGACCTTTTCGATTTTCGGTCATGACCGGATGACTGACCAGGGGTTGTGGTCATGACCGGAATGACCTGACCAGAGACCCCGGTCAGGTCAGGTCAGTCACCGGTCAGGTCAGGTCAGGTCATTTTGGTCAGTGACCAAAGCCGGTCACTTAAACACTGGTACACACACGAACCTCGTGAAGTACGTGATGCGTTCTACTGGTTTTTAGATGATACGTGCTATTGCTCGGCCGCCATAGAGAGATCAATTTGCAAATTTTTTTGGTCGAGCGAGAACTTTGAAAACGAAAAGCATTATTCGAGTTATAACTCGGTTAAAACCAAACCTAGAGAAACGAGCTTGATCTCAAAAAATAGAACTAATTATTAGCTACAAAATGAGCATAAGCTCATCTGAATCGGCCTAATTTATAAAAAGTTATGGCCAGAATAATCATCCGTGTAGGCATTTTTTGTAAATTGGCCGATACGAGTGATCATTTTGGCCATAACTTATTTTACACTGGGCCAATTTGGATGGGCTTAGGCTCATTTTGAAGCTAATTTATTGTGCTATCTTTTCACACCAAATTCATTTCTCTTGGTTTAGTTTTAACCGAATTATAACCCAAACTGTACTTTTCGTTTCAAAGATCTCGCTCGATCAAAAATATTGCAAATTGATCTGGCTCTGGCGGCCGTACAATAACTCATTGTTAGGTACCAGTTTTTCACGTGCTTTTAGTACGCTACTACATTATGCGTGTAATACTAGAGTTCGGTAGGCGATTTGTACGTGTTTTTGCGAAACATACCGTGCCGGCGTTACCAAAATTCATCTACACCAACATTCGTCTACTCAGCCAAAAAGCCAAAATTCGTCTACTCAGCCAAAAAACCAAATTTCGTCTACGCCAAAATTCGTCTACTCAGCCAAAAAGCCAAGATTCGTCTACGCCAAAATTCGTCTACACCAAAATTCGTCTATTCAGCCAAAAAGCCAAGATTCGTCTACGCCAAAATTCGTCTATTCAGCCAAAAAGCCAAGATTCGCCTACAAAGTTGAAAAACACATTACATGTAGAACCCGCAAAATGATATGTAGACCCCCCAAACTGGCATGTAAACCCCTAAAATGGCATGTAGAACTCGCAAATGGCATTTGCTACTAGACGAATTTTGGCTTTTTAGCTGAGTAGACGAAATTTGGTTTTTTGGCTGAGTAGACGAAATTTGGCTTTTTGGCTGAGTAGACGAATTTTGGTGTAGGCGAAATTTGGTGTAGACGAAATTTGGTGTAGGCGAATCTTGGGGCAGCGTACCGTGCCATGTGCACGGATTTATGAAAAACATTATGCATTCTACTGTTTTTTCGATGACACGCTAACATGCACCGTACCTTGCACTTGTTTTNCCATCGCCCATTTCATTCATCATTTTCCTTATCCTCTATAGTAGTAATCCCAAAAAAGGACACTAAAGCGCCAATGTTTTTTGATCTTTGAAAATGCATAAAATTTCTTTAATACATTTCAAAAAATCGCAGAATACTCGATAAAAATGCGAAGCAACTTTTTTAACAAATTTTTATCCCAAAAAGGCAAAAAAGGAATTATAATCTCAATTTTAAAAAAGATCGGCGCTACTACTTTAAAGACGGACTATCTTGAAAACCCACTAAAAGGGTCCCCTCTTTTAGATAAAAATGAATTTTTTTTGGTTTTTCTCTTTTGCTTAAAAAATAGTTTAAAAAAACTAATAAAATGTAAAAAATTTTTTTTTGGGTTTTTAAATGAACAGGGTCCCCTGTTAAATTTTGGATTTCAAGATAGGCCGTCTTTAAAGTAGCGCGAAAAGATCTTTTTAAAAAAGTGATCAGAGCAATTTTTTGAAAACCGAAGTCTTTCAATTTTTGAAAAATTCGAGGTCCATGAAACTTTTCATCAGGCATGTTACGCAACTTCTTTGTTCTTTTTAACGAACCGGCGAACCGCATAATTAGAGACATGAATTTTGGGTTAAACCTGAATAATTAATTTCCATTTTGTTTTTCATGTAAAAATCGAATTTTTCCATTAAATTTATAAATATTTTTTCTTTCAAGTCAAAGTCAGAGCTAATGATGTCCGATTCAAATAAAAATGCAAATACAAATACCAACGATAACGATAAATCACAGATGGAAGCGCAACTGAGAGATGAGAGAGCAGCTCGAGAGGCTCGCGAGGTGGAAGTGGAGGAATTGAGGGCGCAAAACGCGGAATTGAGGGCGCAAAACGCGGAATTGAGGGCGCAAATCCCTCCCAACGCCAACACACAAGGTTTTTTTCTTGCTTATAGCATTAGGTACCGCCAATGTTGACAAGGGTGTCGCCAGGAAAAATTTTCGGTGGGGCCGACCCCCCCTCGCGCCGACGAGCAAAAAAAAAACGAAGTTCGGCGGCCCTAAGGGTCGCCGGAGAAAATTTCGCATTTTTTGTCCACTTTCTTATGAAAATTGACCGATTTTTGCGTATTATGAAGAAATTCGTTAAATTAGGGAGTGCGGCGGTCCGATAGGGGCCGCCGGAGAAATTTTGAGAATTTTAGACCTATTTTCTTAAGAAATTGGTCATAATCAAAAAAAAATTGCCAAATTAATTTTATCTTTTAATCGTCAAAATCGAACCTTATTAGCTTGTTTCCGCTCTCGCAAATAGCGGTATGCGGATAAAAAATAGTGAATTTTTTCTTCAATTTTTCCGACTATTGCCGGAATCGGAAGGCTCCTTTTCCAAACAATCATTATTCAGTTCCGCCAACTTCCGCTTCATCTCTTTTTGGGCCCGGCGTTTTTTCTCATCAGCAAATGGCCGTCCTGACCCAGCCTCTTGCCGGACACAACGCTTCCGGACTCTCCGCAGCTCTGCATGCACAAAATTTTGCAGCAGCCGCCACAGGCTTGACCGGTCCAGTAGCATTGCAGCAGGAGTCGCAGATTCAGAAGCGCATCGCTGAGAAAATGTTCCAGCAACAGCAGGCGACGGAGTCTGCTGGGTCCAGTCCATTCTCCACCTCTTCTGGGTCCAATCCATTCTCCTCCTTGGTGTCCAGTCCATTCTCCGCCTACTTGATGAATATGGCTGCTTTGTTCAGGTTTATTGCTACATATTAGTGTCATTAAAGTAATACAAATAAATTATCAGGCTCTTTTATGTGGTTTGTGGCGTCCCCAGCATTTTGCCATGTAGGGGGAATCAGGCTCATAGCTCAAAAAATCTAATTTTTTCCTTCCTTAGGGGGCGGATAAAAGAAAAATCATTTTTTCTGTCTGTTTAATAATTGTTTTGGAAAAAGTTTTAATTTCTTAAGGAGTGCCTGAGAAATTTTTGAAAATTTAGACCCATTATTTAAGAAAATTTTTAAGGGGGGAGCGGCCGCCCCCTCCGCCCTGCCCTAAATACGCTACTGTTATACCGCCCTACACAAATTCAAAATACCAAAAAATGTACCCTCTTTTGATTAGGAAACAATAAAATTAAAAACTTTAAAAATCAATTACACGCGGGATTTTATGCTGAGCATATATATTTTAGGTTTTTCAATTTTTACACTAATTTCCTTGAATATTTTTGAAATTTTCGGGCAAAACCAGATTTCCAAAAATTTAAAATTTTTAAGGAACTTTGTAAACCAAAAAGACCAAATTTCAATTTTTTCCCTTGTAAAAATTCGTGTTGATTTTTTGGTCTTGGCATTTCGGGGCCCACCCCTCCCATTATTAGTTACGCCCCTGTAAGGGAAGTTTCTGGGGGGGGGGGAGGCTTTAGCCCGATTAGCCCCTCCTTGGCGGGACCGGGATTTTGGAAAATCCCAGCCTAGAATTTTAGTATCCAACTTTATTTCTCACTTTATTTTGTATAAAAATCATAATGATCTTCTATTACATAATTGGTCATTTCAGCGTGAAAGGTGGTCATCCATTCGGCGGGCTCGCCTCCATTCCCTCGTCCGCACCCCAGCTTCTCGTCAGCACCCCAGCTTCTGTGTCCGATGCAACAATGGCCACCATGATGGCTGTGGCAACTGGAGTGTCTCAAAGTCAATTGATGTAAGAAGAAGACAATTTTGATCGGAAATGGCCATTAAAATTACAATTTAAGTCAATGGACCGATGCGGAGGAAGAAGATTTTGTGCGAATTCTTTGGAAATATGGCATCAAACTAGGCACCAGCAACGAGAAGATGATCATTTGGGAAGGTTTCAGGGAATTATCGTCACATCTGCTGAAAAATAAGGTGAAAAGGAAGGCTCTCTATTTGGGTCTACATTCTACATGCGCAAGGCGGTAGCG
>LDKF01001149.1:0-10657 GCA_001026735.1 Rotylenchulus reniformis
GAACAGATTTATCATATGTCAAATGTAAAATCTGTTTTTTTTTTTTGCTTTGGGAAAAATTAAGTAATTGATAAAATCTTAGACTTTTCTGGATGAAATCTGATCCCAACACTCTCGAAAACCACTGATTATTGATGCATGGAATTGAAAAAAGAATTAGTTTTAAAATTTTGAGCACTTAAACTTATTAAACATCAAATTTCATCGCTAAAAGGGAATTCGAGATTCTTTTTGATAACAAAATTTCATAATATTATTGGAATTGTAATTGGGGGAAAAATCGAGTTTTCCAGTAAAAATAAATAAATTTTGCTGATGGATACACGGAAAATTAATTTATCATGGAGTATTTTGCGTCTCGCAAACTGGCTGTAGGAAAGTTTTTTTTGTAAAAAAAAATTTCGTGGAAAATCGGGGGACCTTGACCCCTTAAGTTTAAAAAATTAATGATTTTTTACATGTTGTAGAGGTCGCCGACCATGAATGCGCAAAACACGAAAGCGGCGCAGAACAGCAGGAACAGCGAGCGACCGGCCAAAGAGAGGTCCGCCAGAATTGGGTAGGCCCAGTAGTTGAAGGCGAAGAAGTAAAAGTGAATGCTGAAAAATGATTAAAATGATTTTTTTTGGAAGATTCGCAGTGAAATTAGCAAAATTTAAGAAAATGAAATTTAAAAAAATCAAAAATTTCCCCCGGCGGCATTCGTTTTGTTATAGAAAATTATTAAAAAATAAATTTAAAAAACACTATTAAAATGGTGTTATTTGTTCCGAAATGCACCCTTAAGAATGGATTTTTTTGTAAATTTTCTACGCGATTCCTTTTTTGAAAAATTGGGCTCGTTAATGTTTATTTTTAATTTAAAAAACTCGTAAAAATAATTAAAAATCGAAATCAAAGGTCTCTGATTAGATGGGTCTATGGTTTCAGGATTTTTCAAAAAAAAAAAAATAAAAAAAAAATTTGAAAAAAGTAAAACTGACAGAATTAGGTAGAACAGGCAAAACATGGCTACGGCCACGAAGGCATTGCGCCGAGAGGGCCGGGTGTGGCGCCAAATGTAGAAGTCAACCATCATGGCGACGAGGGGAAAGGTGTGCTGTAAGGACAAATGGGTGAAAAAATTTTTTAAAAAATCCTAAACCTAAAAACCCGAACCCACCAGGGCGTGGTTGTACCACTTGATGGCCATGATGATGCGCGACTCGGGCCTGACCAAGGTGTTCGGGTCGAAGTGGTAGAGGGCCCAGAAAAGCAGAACCACGGTCTAAAAAATGGGAAAATTTATAGAAAAATTTGGATAAAAAGGGGTTATATTTTTCGCTTAAATAATGACGTAATTATTAAAGGAAAATCGAAAAAAAATCAAGAGTATCAATTAAAAATTTAAATATATATAAAAATAGAATTTTTTGAACTCAAATTCTAAAAAAAATCCCGGTTGAATAGTAATCGCTCCCCCTGATTTTTTTGCATCTTTAAAATTCTTCACCGTCTATAAATCTATGAAATATTTTTTTAAACTTGCCAAAACTATTTCTGGCTTTATTTTTTTTGATCCATTGAAAAATCAGAATTTTTCTACAATTTTTTTTTAATTTCCAGGGCAAACCTGAAACCGAATAGGCCTCGGACCAATAAAATCGGGCATTTCAGCAAGATATTTTGCCTTTTGAATTTTTGCTGAAAATCCTGAAACTCACAAAAGAGACTGGAAATGCTAAGGTGGTTGCGAAGAAGTGGAAAGGGACGAGAAAGGGGGCACTCCGCCGCACATCCAAAAGTGCCAACACAGCGGCCACCGAATGGTAAACGCATTGGGAAGCCTGAAAATTTAAAAATAAAAAAATTTCCATCAAAAAAATTTAAAATTTATCAAGTTGAAGAAATTAAAAACCAGATGAATAAGGAAAAATCCTTAAATTAACTTTTGAAGTTTGGTAAAAAAATACGCGAAAAAAAGTCCAAAAATTAAGCGTTTTTATCTACCCTGTTTAAAAAATTTCGAATTCCAACAAATTTTGCTGGCCCAGCTAGCTCAAAAAAAACGAGAGACGTTAAAATTTTAAAAATGGAAAAGCCAAGCCAATTTGTATGTGGCCGGAAGAGTAGCAAAAGCAAGGCAAAGGATGATGAATAATTTAGAGAGAGAAAAGGCAAGCACCCCCGCCGAGGGGGATAAGGACGGGCAAAATGTACATACTTATCGATCCAAACAAAATGTGTCAGTGGCAAATGGCAAAACGCGCGCCATTTTCTGTCGCTCGCTTCGTTGCTTTGTGTTGTTGCGACTCTTTGATATTAATGGGCAGAGTCAGAAAAAAAAATTCCGAGGGATAAGCAGGGGGGGTTATTTTGAATTGAATTTAAAAAAAATAAATTGGCGCTACGTGGAAGATGGTGACTTTTTAAAACCCACAAATTTAACAGGGGGGACCCTTTTCATTTGAAAACCAAAAAAAAATTTTTTTTGTGTTTTTTTACCTTTTTAACTATTTTTTGGATAAGGGCAGCCTTCCCCCCCCCCCGAGAGGGATAAGGGCAGGCAAAATGTACATATCGATCCAACAATGTGTCAGTGGCAACTGGTAAAACGCGCGCCATTTTCCGTCACTGCTTCGCTGTTACTATATTAATGGGCATAGTCAGAAAATAATTTTTTTTTTGAGGATCCGAGGAAATAAGCAAGGAATAGCTTCGTTAAAGGAGAATTTTTTCGTTTTTAGCATTAGATTTTTGTTATTTTATCAAAGCGAAATAACTCAAAGATTGTGTACAAATATGGTTGAATCAGAGAAAGAGAATAGCGTTTTTCACATTCTCTGCAAGAAATTCAAATGCTGGATTTACGCCATAATGATTTCTGTCTGTTTGTGCCAATGAGAACAGAGAAAGAGAAAAAGGAAATACTACATTGATCATGGAAATTTTAAAACAATCGCTTCGATAAATTAACGAAAAATTTCATGCTAAATACGAAAAACCGGCTCTTTAAAAAGCTTATTTTACAAAAATTTATCGGATATAAAAATTACTAGTGTCTAAGGCTTTTTTTGAAGGCATTTTAATAAAAAAAAATTGGAAAGAGCAGAAAATTGTGATTTATTCTAAATTCGATTAGAAACCAAAGCATTTTTTGGGTCAGCAAATTTTTTTTATAATTTGATTTCTATGTTTTTAAGATTACAAATCCTTTAAAATTGTTTTCGGCTACGAGGATCTCATCTCTCACCATGATTCTTATACGTTTGTGGTTGTGGAAGAATGAATGACTGGGTAATTGGGGAGGGTTATTTTCGCCTTCCCCAACCTTAACTTCCTTTTTATTGTTGTTTACCACTTGCATTATAAAAAGTGAGAGAAGGTAATTTGTCAATTTCCTGTGGGGGAAAGGACCAAAAACCTCATGAATTCGATTGATTTTTCGCAAAAAAAAATACCGAAAAATATATAAATGGTGTGAAACAGTGGCATAGCCAGAAAAAAAATCAGGGGAGGGGGAATGGGGGGAGGGGCTCCCCTCCCCCCGGTGGCTCCTACGGAGAAAATTTTTATAAGTTTTATCAATTTTTTTAAGGAAATTGATCAATTTTTTGCTATTGGTGAAAAAAAGTTTTCGAAAAAAACGGGTGACCTGTTGATTTTTTTTGGTTTTGGCATTTCGGGGGGGGGGAATTCCCCTCCCCCTTCCCCTCCTTGGCTACGCCACTTGGTGTGAAATTGATCTAAATTAAAAATAAATTTTTTTTGCATAGTTAAAAAAGGAAAAATGGGACTAGAATGAATCGGGTCTTTGGAAATTCAAAAAAAAAATTTAGCTTACCAAATTGATCATGGTTAGCCACACAAATTTGCTCAGGTAGACATCGCGCACTGAAAGAATAAAAAAAAAATACAATTTCCATTTAAATTTTTAAAAAAGTTTAGGTTTCACGCATTCAACAATGACATTAAGGATATTTGGGTTTTTCGTGAAGTTGATTTTCAATTTTTCCCCACAAATTTACCTGGGTAGAATGGATATGCCTCGGTCAGTTTGTAGTCGTAATAGAGCACGTAGGCATAAACAAGTGCGAAAATGGTGTTGGCATACTTGACCACACTTGTAGGCATTGAAAATTCTGCTAAAAATTTTAAATTAAGGATTTTTTGTAAAAATAAAAAAGGCGGTAAAAATAATTTAATTTATTTTTTTATTTAGGACCGTCAGAAAAATTCTGAAAATTGAACCCTTTCTAGAGAAAAATAATTATTTTGTTTTAGAAATTTCATTGCGCAGAGGGCTCCGGAGAAAATTTCCGAAAAAAATTTTTTCCATAAACAAACGATAACTTTTTATGAAATTTTAAGGCAATCTGGAGAAAATTCCGATAGGCTTTCCTTTGATCAATAAATTAAGGACCCAATCGACAATTGATTAATTTTTTATCGGGACGACTTTGCTTTGCGATGGCTTATTTAACTAATCCACTCTTTTCCTCGAAATCAACATTAAACCCCCAGAAATAATAATGGACAGAAACGATAAAGTAAAAGATTTTTTAACCCTGTACCCTTTATTATGTATTTAAAAAAAACGCATCTGAAACGAAAATCAAACTACAACAAAACACCGGCGAAAAGTACGGAATTCGGCCTTTCGTGAGCCCGCTGTTCCGTAGTTAGCGCTCCGTGAGCACACGTATTCTTTTTCTCTGGCGTTATACTTATGTTCTTTCTCATTTTCTGCTTCTCTATTGCCTTTTCGTTTCAGAGACGTTTTAAAATATGTAACGTCAGCCATTTTTCACTGTATACGATAAATTAATAATCAATCAATAAATCAATAATAAACGACCAAATCAATAAATGCTTTTATCTTTGGCGGGAAAATTCGGGTTTTTTTTGCAGAATGTAAGGTAAATAATGATGGTAAGTACTATATTTGTATAAAATGTGGGAATGCAATACATATAGAGTGTGGCAATGACAAACAATAAGGCACAATATTCGGGTTTTTTTGGGCTTATGGAATTCCGGCTCTAAAAAAGAAATTCGATTCAGAATTTAATAAATTTTTTTAAATCAATTTTATAGCGGAAAATTTTTCGGAAATTTCAATGAATTTTATAGAGCGTAAAATCACCGAATTACGCCCAGCGCCTGCCCAGCGCCTGGGCAGGCGCTGGGCAGGGCCAAACGACAGCTGATGGCCACAGAGGAACGATCCGGCTCGACCAGGCCAGCCCGGGAGGGGAGCCTTAACACATCGATTAAATGTTGAAATCTTTTATTCGAATCCCTAACGAATTGTTTTTTTGGAATTCTATGGGCTTTTTCCCTATGGCTTTTAATATTGAACATTAGGGGTTGTTCAATATAGCGGCGCAGTGGCAAAAGACCGACACCCAGAAGACCGACACCCAAAAGACCGACACACCCAAAAGACCGACACCCAAAAGACCGACACTTTTTTATTAAAAAAACCCTAAGCCCATAATTTTTCTAAAAATCCCAAGGCGTGTAAATATTTTTTGAAAACCATAGGCCTAAAATTTTTCTAAAAATACAAGCCTAAGAAATTTTTGCCTAAGAAAACCGAAGGCTTAAGAATTTTTTTGAAATGTCATTGCCTATGTATAAAAATTACATGCAAACCATAGCCTGTGAAATTTTCTGAAAATCAATATCAAGGCCTTTGGAAGTTTTTGGAAAAACCTGATGATACTACTATAAATTTTTTGAAAATCCGAGTAAAACGTCTGAGATTTCTATATATTTTCATAATAATTTTTATAAAAATCGAGCCCAGTAAAAATTTATGAAAATCCTTATCTCTAACCTAGGCTTCTCTAAATTTTTGTTATTTCGAAAACCGATTTTTTGATTTTTTTATCTATGCCTATTGCCTAATGAAAATTAGGCCTTGGGTTTTCTTGAAAAAAATCTTAGGCATTGGGTTTTTTAGGCAAAAATTTCTAAAATATTGGGATAATCGGATTTTAGAAAAAGGCTTAAGGTTTTCAAAAAATATTTACATGCCTTGGAATTTTTAGAAAAATTATGGGCTTAGGGGTTTTTTTAATAAAAAAGTGTCGGTCTTTTGGGTGTCGGTCTTTTGGGGATGTCGGTCTTTTGGGTGTGTCGGTCTTTTGTCTGTTGGTCTTCTGTCTGTCGGTCTTCTGGGTGTCGGTCTTCTGCGAAGACCCGAATATAGCGAGTCATACCTCGGCAATGGGGGTTAACAGGGAGGCCTTCGAGGTGCGAGGTGGGGGGGGGGGGGCGTTGGAGGAGGATCAGACCCCATTCTTAGCGAGGTGCCAAATTTTTCTTAAAGATATACTGGCGGAGAAAATTTTTTTTTATATTTTGATTTTTCAAAAATTAAGTTTTCTATTTCAACGTAATTTTTATGAAAAATTACATGGTTGGGATCAGATAGGGGCCGCCGGAGAAATTTTTGAAAATTTGGGTTCTCCTCTTAAAAAATTTATCAATTTTGGTACTTCTCTAGTTTACCCGCCCCCCCCCGCGGAAAAAATAAAATAATTTTTCCCCGATAGTTTTAAGGGGTGAATTTTTAAGGGTTAAATTCAACTTGTAGGAGTCCAATCAAATTTTAGAGCTGCATTCATTTTTCAATTGATACTAAGACATTTGAATTTCCAAATTGATCAGTGATCATAGTGGGTATTGGTCACATCGTTGCTTCCTATGCCAAACCATCGTGCGAATGTAGATCTCTGAATCAAAAAACTGATTAATAACCAATTTTTAATTGTTTTCACCAATAAAACTTTACTTTAGCGCCTTGATCTCCTCCAGCATCTCGTGAAGCCATCTTCGGAAAAGGTAAACGTCGAGAAAGATGGGATTTTCGCCTATCCCGGTTTGGATCCCCGCAACCACCAGTCTGTAAAAAATTAATTCTGAAAGCTATAATACTCATCAAATTTAGAGAACAATATTTATCGAATTCTTGCAAAAGGGACAAAAGTCGAAAATAAAATAAGTAATCTCATTAGGAATTCTTTCAGAGCAAAGGATGTAAAAAAAATCCGGGGATAATAAAACATATTGTGAATAATATTTTCCCTACACATAAAGGAATTTCGTCATAATTTTTAGGAGTTTTCTTAACCAGCTTTGAACCATCGTGAATTTGAAGCGAATTCTTTATTGTAGAATATTATAATTGGATGAGTGGATGAACAGAGAATAGAAAGTCAGACAACATTATATTTTAACGCAAAATGTTTCCGCGTCATAATCATGAGGGATAGAAAAATAAATTGAAACTTTATTCTATTTTTTACGCTGATTATAGGTGCTAGTTGGAATTGGAAACCCACATATGCGACGTCTGAATCATGATAAAAATGTGTTTTACGTTATTTTCAGCAGGTCTTAGTGATCTGATGTGCAAAAAATGCATTTGCTTATAAATCACGTCCCTAATTATTAGTTCTATTTTTATAGCTGTATGAAAGGAAAACATACTTCTTCCCGCCGGCCTCAGGGCACAACAAGGCACATCCAGAGTCCCCCTTGGCCGGCCCGGGGCTGCCGTAAAAGCTGTTGTCGATCAAATCCGCGTGTTTGGAGATAATGGAGATGTTTGTTCGTTGTAAAATTTTGGAATGCTTCAGTTGGAAACGGTCTCTGTGATTGGCGGATCCGAAACCTAAATTTGACAAAACAAAACCAGGGGTGATATTCAAAATTTTTCACACAGTCAAAAAATCAGATTTCATGGTCACAAATCAGAACATTTAGTGAAGTACATTCAAATCAAGGTTTTTATTCATCCAAAAATATACCAATTATCGTATTTTTCATTCTCTATAATCTAGTTGAGCAATTTGGGAGTTGAACATGATCAAATCATACATTTGAGTACTAGCGAGATCATAGTTTACCCTCATCTGGGCAAGGCTTTTCACCTTTTCAACTTGGAGTTTGAGAAAAATTGAATTGGAATTTGAGGGAATTTCGGTTGTCTGTCCATTGGGTAGAACAAAATGAAAAAACTCTTTCCACTTTTTGCATTTTCGGAGAAAATTCATTGTCTAGAGAGCCGGCGGTCCCGATAGGGGTCGCAGGAGAAAATTTTGATTCTTAAGAAAATTGGTCACTTTTTAAATAAAATTTCCTAAATGCCTAGAATCAGGACTAAATAAAGACTGAAGTCGAAAAATCAGGACATAAATCACCCCCTGAAAAACATTCCCAGCTTAACAGACCGGCGAACACGCAGCGGGCTCCGATCTGTTTGGGCTTGGTCGGGAGTTGTGCAACGGCGGACTCAGGCAGTGATGAGGCGGCGACGACAACAATCGCGATGTCGTTGTCGTAGAAAAAGTCGCCGTTTGGGAAGTGCTCCATCTCAAACTCTGGGTGAAGTATGATCTTCCTGAGCTCCAGTTCGGTGCCCTCCGAAAATCTGTTGGAGCCATTTGTGATGATCAGCCGAATGTCCCGTCGGCCGTTGTTGTGAAGGTAGTCATAGACGCAATGGGCCGCGGTTGCGAACGCGCTGACCGAGATCACAACACCGCCACACACCTAAAAAATATAATTGCATTTTAAATGTTTTTTGGCACTATCACTATCCAACTTCAGTTCGAAACAGGCCGTTTCTCTGTATGGAGAGTAGTAGGGAAGAATCCAGAATTTCGGGATAGGGGGGAGGGCAGGAGAAATTTTTCCGAAGAGGCATCTTCGGGCCGCCGAAGAAAATTTCGCTTTTTTAGACCATTTTCTTATGAAAACTGATTAATTTTTTGTGTATGGAGGGATTTCATTGTAATTTTTTGGAGCCAGCGGCCCCGATAGGGGGGCCACCCCGGAGAAAAATTTTGCAATTTCAGGCTTCTTCCTTAGGAAATTTGGTCATTTTTTAAAAATATTTCTGTAAAAATTTACTGGTTAGGGTGCAGGCGGTCCCGTCAAGGTTGCATTAGGGTTGCCCAGAATTTAAAAAAAACTTACATTCCCTTCCTTCGTGACGGTGTTGTACCCTATTAATTGGACGTGGCTGCGGAACTCCCCAACTTCTGCGTCTTGGCCGTCAAAAACACGTGGCTGCCTAAAAACGAATGAATATCATATTTCCTCCAATTTAAAGCCCGCTAATTTTTCAACTCCCCTCCCCCCTCCCTCCCCTAAGGAGGGTGGCTTAAATTGGAAGGAGGACTAAAAATTAGAGAAAATTCGGTAATTTTTAAATTTATAACCTTTGAAATTCATTTAATAATTCGATTGCCCATTTTGAAAATTTTCTTGTTTTAAATTAATTTTTTACATTGGTTGCCGGGACCGCATCAAGGCTTTCTCAATTGCGATTCGAGTGCTTTCACTTGTGGCTGAAAACTGAATGTTAGTAACAGCTACTAAATTATTTTTGGCATATGTACATGCCCTCTTAGGGCAAACATGCGCAAGGGGGTCGACCCCTCTACCCTCGGTCCCAAAAAGGGGTCAGTCGTACGAAGGTGGCTGGGATAGTCAAAAATTAACTCACTTTTCCAAATTTTCAAAATTTCTCCGGTCGCCCTTATCAGAACCGCCGACATGCTGTAGCAAATATTTATTTTTTTTTAGTTTTGATGAAATTTAATGTACCAGGTGTGAAACTCAAAAATTCCTAATAAAACCATCTGCTAAATGTTCAAAAATATTTCCATCGATCCATATAAAGAGGCCGGACTAGATTGGAAAAAATCCACTTGACATTGGATGCCTGGCCATTTATGAAAAAGCCATCTCTAAAGCTCTGACCTGCTGGTAGCCTTAGTGAATATTGAAAATGCTATTTTTGTCAATTTTTTGTAAAAAGTATTTTGGTATAACATACTGTCATTTCGTGGAGGGCAAATTGCATCGGCCGGCACCAAATTGAGCGTGCCAGCGCACACTTTCTTCCTGTTTCTGGCCGAGATCGGTGCGGTGGCCAGAACGAAGTAATAGCAGCAGAAGAGAAGCAGTAGTCGCGCGACCATTGGGAGCAGCAGCAGCAGCAGGGACAGATAGCTGTAATTTGTGTTGGGAATGTAGGAAAGCTGTCACCAAACAAACAATCAATGAAGGAAGACCAAGGGGGCGCCGCCAGACAAAAATTTCAGTGGCAGGGCTGAACTTCGCTAATGAGCAAAATTATTTCGTGAAGAAAAAATATGAATTTAGATTCTTTTTCAAGAATTTCGATATTTTTTGTATGTATAAAGAATATTAAGAGGGGCCGCCGGTCCCGATAGGGGCCGCCGGAGAAAAATTGTATTTTGAGCCTTTTCTCAATAAGAAAATTTGAAAATTTTTGTGCTTCTTTCTTTGCCTTCCCAAAAAAATTTTCTTTCGAGGGGTTTTGGGGGCTGGGGCTAAGGGAGGGGTCAGGAGGGGGCTTTAGCCCGCCCTGCCCCCCCCTGGCGGCGCCCCTGATGATGGCCAAAAACCACAACAAAAACACAACTAACCACTGTTGGAGAGAATTGTGTGGACTGAAGAGCAGTTGGGGGAAGGAGGGCAACGGGATGTAGAATGTGTGCGAATGCCGAATTCCGGGTTGTTGTCGATGGCGGCGGATAAGCTGACGAAGGCGATAGGAAGCTAGAAATGAGGGGTTTTAGTTAGTTTTCCGGGTGGAATTTCCTTGATCTTTTTTCATATGGACCACAGATTG